>CAJNIZ010005446.1:73542-84128 GCA_905231905.1 Symbiodinium pilosum
TGCTGGCATTCCTTCCTTGCAACTCCCGCGACAGAAGTGTTACCCTAAGGGTCCAAGGACCCAAATAATAGGGTTTTAGGGCCCAAATACTATACCATTAATGGTATTTGGGACCTAAAGCCCTATTATTTGGGTCCTTGGACCCTTAGATTATACCTTAAACCCTATACCTTGAGCCTTAGACCATCAACCTAAGCCCCCTTTGCATGCCTTCTTCAGCAAATCCTCCCACCACTCCTCGTCATCATCGCCTCAGAAGGATGTGAGTCGGACAGCTCAAGCTCCCGAACTTGAAGCCTCCAGGCACTTGAAGCCCCTGATGAATCCTAAACCCGACACCGCGTTTAGGGTTTTGGGTGCAGGGTTTAGGAGCCCTGCCAGGATGGCCTGTTAGACCACAAGAGGCCGCTTAAATCTTCCCTTAAGGTCCGAATGGGGAATGTTAGGGTCTAATGGCCCATATTGGTACGTGCTTGAAGTCGGGAAAATGCACATTTGTGAAACAGTGTGTTCTACGAAGCCCGGCACATTCACTCATACTTGTTGCTTGCTAATAAGGCATGAAGAAATCGAAAAGAAAATGACCGCAACCCTAAAACCTCATCTCAATTTTTACTGGGGGCTCTAGAAGGACGACCATATGAGCTATAGTCTAAACTCCCAGTATCACCCTTAATACCCCCTATGGTAGTTCTCTGTATAATCCCCTATATAACCACCCTTTAGGAGGTTTAGACTATGGTTCATGTAGGATCAAGTCTTCCATGCCCTCAACCCTAAACCCCAAACCCAAAAGGTTTGAAGCGTGCTTGGACGATCATTTGTAGATGTAACCGGTGCTACAAGCAGGGTGAGGCTTTAGCGCTAGGATAAGGGCTAGGGAGTTAGGCTTCAAGTAGGGCAGCTACACCTGTAATCATGCTTTGAAATACTTCTACAGGCGAGCCCAACAATGTCTCCGAGAAGTTCCTCGGAAGTATCTGGGCTTTCGTTGCAGATGGCCACAGCTCTTGGCAGAAGAATAAGCATCTGATGAAGCCAGCGCATGCAGCGGTTCATGGGTCATACTAAACACGAATGTTCCAATGCACCACGTCACAAAATTGCGCTCTCTCTCGCACGTAAGGGGGCCCTATCGGGACCATGCTCGTACTGGATTCATGATATTGTTTCGTCAGGCAGCAGCTCGCTGTAAGTTTGAAATGCAAAGGCAGCTCAGATTGGCGGTCTCCACAAACACTCTCAAAGCGCCCAGCAATGAAATTTGTTCGCCGGGCTGGTCTTTAAGGGTGTTGCTCCGTGCTGGAGACATAGCTCGCAAACGTTAAAGGACAAGGCTTAGAATTTGGGAACAAGCTAAGTGATTTGTAAGCTGTAGCAGGCTCATAGCTTAAAAGCTTCGGCCCACTTGCTGGAGACGGATCTCACTTATGCTCCCTACCCTCTGACGCAAACTACCCTCGAACCGAAACCCTACACCCAAAGAAACCCATACAGGTTCCTACTAAGGCTTAAGGGAAGGTCATCTCTACAGGGTACTTTGGGGTTCCATGTAACTTTGGGGAAAGTAGTTACCCTCAGCCTTATGCAACACATGCCCGAATATGCCCCCATATGCTTCCTATAAGGCCCTTTGGGGTTCCATTCTCATATAACATATACCCGTATTCACCCTCAGATCTCCCTATAAACCTCCTATGAGGCTCCTTGGGGTTCAATTTTCATATAACATATACCCGTATTCACCCTCAGATCTCCCTAAGAAAATCCTATGAGGCCCTTTGGGTTCCATATGGTAGTTTCCCAAAATAAGGGTACCCCAATCTAGACCCCAAACTACTATAATCCTTATTATGGGGACCCCTAAAAAGGTACCCCTAATTTTGGGAAACCCTAATCCCAAAACCCTAATCCTTAAACCCTATAGATCCCCTATATAATCCCTTTGAAGGTACCCCTAATTTTGGGAAACCCCCATTTGGGGGGACGCTGAGCCCTGACGCTGAGAAGCCCGGCTGACCTCCTGGCCTGGCACGGTGCAGAGGCTTGGGAGACTTGAGTTTATAGCCCCCCTTAAGTAGATAAAATATCAATTTGGGGTAATACTGGGATTATATGGGGATAATGGAAAAGAAAACGGAAACTACTATTAGGGTTTAGGGTTTATAGTCCCCCTTAAGTAGGTAGAATATGGGGAATATGGGGATCGTACCATAATATACCCAAAGCCATGTTCTCTCTACTTAAGGGGGACTATAGGGTTTAGAGCCCAAGTTTAGGGAGCTACAGCCCATGTTTCCCAGATAATTAATGGACATGGGTTCCTTATTAAAGACTATATTCGTGACTGTACTAAACTAGAAGAGGGACCCTTATATATGTCCACTGCTAAGGATTTCTTAGCATGTCTGGCTCCTATGTGGGTCTAGGGTTCTCAGGTCTAGGGTGTAGGGTTTACGGTATACAAATATTCAGCAGCCCTCCACAACCCTACTATGGGTCCTCTTGAGCGGGTCATGAAGAATGTCTGAGGTTTAGGGCTTCGGGCTTAGGATCTTAAACGCTCCGCCGCCCTCAACTAACAACACCCCAAAACAGGCTGCATAGGGGGACTGGAGCCTCATCGAAAGTGCAGGTCCTAAAAGCCCTACACCCTAAACACTGTGAACCCCAAACCCTTAGCTCTGTTCTGCACACATTGGTCCCTCTAGTTGGGTTAAAAAAAACATGCCAAAGCCTACAGTTTAGGGTTTTGGCTTTGGAGTTTTAAAGGGATAAGGGTTTAGGGTTTAGGGCTTAAGGATCCAGAAATAGGTTCAGGGTTTCGGGATTGGCGTGTTAAGGCCATTTCAATACTACTGTATCTTCAATTCTTTTCCATTTAATTCTCCATGATTTGGGCAATGACCCTCGTACTCGGGAGGTACGCCTAAACCCTAAACGCTAAAAAATGAACCATAGATCTAGAACCCTAAGCCCTGTAAACCCTGAACCCTAAACCCAAGTACACTGGAGGGTTCAGGTCAAGCTGGACGGGCCTAGCTTCCGTCGGAGTTCTTTCAACCTCTTCTGCTTTCGCTTCTCCTGAGCGGCATGATGAGAAGACTAGGGTTTAGGGTTTAGAGCTCCAAACAATATGGCTCTGTTCAACATGTGGAGATGTAGAGGGTATGTAGGGTACCGGGTCACGGGCTTAGGGTTTTGAAAAACAAGGGGTCCCATGTGGCAGTCTCTGTTCTGTGATAAGGATCAACGTATTTTGGTGCGTAACAGGAGGGATGTGGAAATGCCGATATCATGGCGGAGCTAGCTGGAGATGAAAGCTTGAAGTTCAAACTTGCTGCGGCCGCTTTACAGGGTAATTTAGAATCAATTAAACGCCCAATCTAAAGCCATTTTGGCTCTGTTCCCTGCCCAGATTCATATCAAAATTCCTGTCAGATCAATATACCTTGTTTTCTTGCATATCGCCAGGGGCCATTGTGGCCTAAACCCTAAGCCAAGGGCCTTCCCTGGGATAGAATGGTTGCCCAGAAATGCTGTCAAGCATTAAGGCACATGCCCTGAAGCATCAACGGCCAAATAGCTATGCGCCTCGAAATTGGTGTTTCCCTTCGACTCCTATACCGTGAACCCTCACAAAAAGCTTAACTTGAGACGCCTCAAGGTGGACAGTCATCAATTGGGCATCAAGAATCCTGACCGGAGGTGTACAAACGTCACATCGCCCATTACCTTTCTCCGAGTCTTATCTTAGCCTTATATGTGGGTGTTGCAAGCGCCCGTGGCTTATCTGCCTCAACTTACCGGAAACCGGAAACCCTACTAAAATTACTGTAGAGTTGAAACAATCCATTTTTCCCTCTCTCACTGACCCCTGGAGACCTGCCTATGCCCAAATCTGGAACCCCAGGGCACCAAAAAACCTGAAACTCCCCAAAACGAAGCCTTGGAACCTGATAAACTCAAACCTGCGACCGCCGAAGCCCTAGACGCCCTAGATCCTGCCTGTACCTTATTCTTACACTTACTGGGTTGCTGTTAGGAAACTTAAATTAAGTTACCGTAATGGGTATATATAGTCATTAATATGGCTTCCTCAATGTAGTAAATTCAAACAAGGCATGATTTGGGTACTGCCCCCCCTCAGTAACAGCTGGATAAGAATTATACTATGGTTATATATAGCCCTTCATAGGACCCCTAATATAGACTGTTACTGGGTGGGGGCAGTACCCAAGGTATAATACGGCTCCGTAACGGCAACCCAGCTTCCACCTGACTTAGGAGTCCTGAAGAACGACTGTAGAGTGCTCTCAGGCTGTCTTTTTTAGGGGTTTAGGGTTCAGGGCTCAGGGTTCAGGGTTTAGGGTTCAGGGTTCCGGCTTTTAGGCTATATGTAGGATTTTTTTGAACAGTATGCGCACTCAACAGGCCTCGCGAAATGAGTATTCATCTTCTTACTGGTTCTTAATAAGAAATAAGAGAATATAACCCTATCTAACCCTTACCTACTATATTGCCATATTCCCAAATAGCAATCAATAAGTCTTTCTCATGCAAGAATGCCCTCACCTTCAGCTCTTTTGCCGCATTTTGCGCTGCCATGTTCGCAGGTGGGGGCCGCGCCTCGCAGGGAAGATGTTCCCTCTAAACCCTAAACCGAATTCAGCCAGCGGGATCTAAACATTTATGTGTAAGGGTTTCCTCAAATTACGGGGTCCACGTAATAAGGAGAGCTATAACATATTTGGGTCTATATTGGGGTCTTGTATTTCGGTAAACTACCTTGCTGAAGTTTGGGGCTGGAAACTCAGTGTGTTTGCGGCTCGGGCTTAGAATTTTAGGCTCCTAGGTTTCTAAACGAATCCTCCCCACGAAAACCTGGCATTTGGCACGCCGACCTGTCTTTTCGCCATCTACATGTTATTGCTAGCTGACATCTAATACTTGAGGTTACGTGGGTCGCTCAAAATGGAGTTGTAAGTCAGAATGCCCCCTCCTATACAACCCAAATGGACCATACTCGGAAGTTCATGGGGCGGCTGAATAACCACTTATGCTGGGGTCATGTTTGGGACGACATTAACTTAGTGATCCAGCTGTGGGGTTCTAAATAGGGCTGTATTCCCAGCTTCAAGTTACGTAGATAACAATCCCATGAATTTCCTAACCGTCCTCCCTATAAAGACTCCTCAAACATGAACTATTGCCTAAACGGTTACTATCCCCCTTAACAACCCCATTATACTCCCTTATACAATCACCCCCCTATAATACACACCTTGTAAGGAGTTTAGACTATAGCTGACATGGGTCCATGACTTGTGGAAACCTCCAAACAAGAAGAATTCTTTGGGCTTATGAAAAAAAGATAGGACCCCCGGGATAGCAGGGACATACTGGGGTTTAGGGTTTAGGGGTCCAATAAAAAGGGAACATACGGAGCTTCTGGGAAACTTCCAAGGACCGTTTAGACGATGTTCCTCCGTGCCCGTGTCCCCTTTGCTACGCTCCTTACCCTCAAGCTCTTATCCCAACACCGCCCTACACCCTAAACCATGAACAGGCCTCCTCCTCATCAGCGATGAAGGCACCCTGCACCATACTGTTGATGGACAAAAAAATGCATGACCCTCTGAACCAACATCGTAATAATTTAAGTGCTACCGTGTACTGGGTTGCTGTTAAGGAATTTAAACGAAGTTGCTATGATAAGGAAACCCTATTTTCCTATATACCCATATTATGGTAATTTAATTTAAGTTCCTTAGCAACAACCCAGTACGGTCATGCACTATTTTGTCCATCAACCATACCACTCAAAAAGGCAATTGATAAACCCTGGCTTGGGGATTGGGTTTAGTTTTTTGGCTAAGGCAGTGCGCACTTTGTCCGCTGGAGCGCATTGACGCATGCTCGGAGGAATGCTTCAGGTTTCGAATGACGGCAACATCAACAGCAATAGGCCATTAGATCCCTCGTGCAGGGTGGTGTATCCAATCCTTTGGGAATTGCCTACACGTTGTGGTCTCAATGAAGTAAGGAAACTTCATACCTCTTCTTCTGCCTGTGGTAGATATTCTATCCTTGAAGCCTGAACAAAACACCAGATGATGCATGGGTTCGTCTCGGCTGGCAAAGAACACCTCTTCGAGTAGGTTGGTCTGGGATTTTTGAAGGACGTATGATGTTTTTTTGGAGTATCCAGCTATCCTCCATAGCGTGTGATGCGTAACTCTCGAATAATGTGAAGCTTTAACATTGACAATACGTCTTAGGTCTTAAGAATCTGATGTAGTATGCATCTACTTTAGCTAGGTACTGATCCGTCAGGGTTAGCGCATCGAAACCGTATGTTAGTGTGGGCAGGAATGTGAACTGAACTATGTGTAGCTTATTTTCTTCTTTGACATCGAGCTGTTCCATATTAGTCAAGTTTCTTGTAGGCAGTCTCCGCTATGCCAGCTTTATGCTGGTAGGCCACTTCGAAAGGTTTGGTCCAAGATCCCTTGTCACCCAGAAAACCTGTACCATCCACAAAGTCCGAAACCTTCTCTACCCTGGGATTCATGCCTCTTTCTCCCTCACCTATGACTTGATGGAGCTTCTACTACCATTTGGCAAAGTAGCAGCCTTCAGTTCAGAACGTTCTGGCCAACGTCCAAAGCGACGTGTCCAAGGAATCCAGTATTGGTGCGCCGCTCCACATCCGCAGGGCCGGAGCCCACTATACCGGCTCGTCTTCTTGGACCAAGCTTGGGCGCAGCTCTCTGGCGCACGATAGGCTGGGGCACGACAGCTTGGTCCTCCTGCTCGCGTTCCTGCTGCTGCAAGCAAACGCGCCTTTTTGACGCACAACTTCTCATGGCACAAAACGGGAGAGATGGGTTGAGATGACTTGCTTGCAACTCCTCATTTCCCGAACGCTTGGCGATGGGTTCGTTTGCCAGGAATGCTGTTTTCGGGGCAGCCCCTTGTTTCTGAAACTGACAGGTCCCGTACCCTGGGGGCTATTATCTTGCCTACTTTGGGGGTTCAGGTAGGGCTTAGGCTTTTGGAGAGAAACTACGGCGCTTAGGGTTTCGCAGAGAGACGATAGGGCTAAGGGTCTAGGGTGTCAGATGTAAGGTTAAAGTCTTGAGCTGCACGACTTGGGTCTACACAGGCATTACTTGCTTGGGGAGGCTCAGTACGTAGGTTAACTAGTGCTGGGACTCATGGATGCTGTTATGAGGGTTGCCGGAGATACTAAATGGACCTAGCAAGTCAAGCTAGACCCTCAGTCTACAGAAGACTATGACATTCATTCCTGGCAGTCACATAAGCTACAGGTTATGTTTCGCATGTAGTTGGACCACGGCGAGTAGACAGCCGTGTGTTTTCGTGTAGATTTTAGCATTTTCAGGGTTGGGGAGGGTGGGGAGGGGGGGAGGGGGGGACAGGTATGTCCGCTGCTACCTTGCATGAGACGGAGTTACTCTAAACGCAGGATTTTCAATTTCTCAAGCAGTGAGTGACCGGCCATGATGAAGTCTTTCTGCTGGCTGGCGCTGGCGCTGTCTGCGCTCGTAGTTCTACGCGCAGCGCAGCTGACGCTGTGTACATTGCTAGCCGTACTGCTGGAGACACCGCTCCATGAGTTGGAGTCTATGTTCAGTGTTTTTTGGCTGGCCTCAGAGCATTCCATCGCATACCTTCTAAATTATTTTCGGGAAGCCAAAGGGGCATCTTCTTCATTCTTTCCTTATTGACTCAGGTGATGAGCGCTGTGCATTCTCTTGGTTTGGAAAGCCCTCAAAACTTTCGTGCTTGCCTCTTTCCCAAGAAAACTCGGCCATGGAAGTGAAAGTCATGAGAACGAAGACCTGCGACTCATGGTTTTCCAGCACAAGTGGCGCCGGCATCTCCTTGACTTGTCTGCTGAGCCGTTTTTCAACGAGATGTCCAGCTTGTGTTCGCAGCACTAACACCTTCCAGGCCGAGAAAAAGTGTGCTATTGTCAAGCATGACATGTGCCGAACCCCTCAAACCA
Source organism: Symbiodinium pilosum (assembly GCA_905231905.1). Classification (NCBI taxonomy): domain Eukaryota; class Dinophyceae; order Suessiales; family Symbiodiniaceae; genus Symbiodinium; species Symbiodinium pilosum. The sequence goes on from CAJNIZ010005446.1 coordinate 81,578, forward strand.
GACTGCGTGACCTCCTAAAGCAGTTTTCAGAAAATCACGTTTTCGCGTCCTTAAACCTGCCACCAGGACTTCGACCTGTAAAAACCAGTACTTTATGAACTTTCTTACCTCCTGAAGTGTTTTTCGTCCCACGGCCGTCTATGCGCCGTGTTCCATGTAGTTAACGGACATGGGTTCCTATGCATTATGGGATTTATTCGGGACTAAACCCTGAACCCTAACCCTGGACATAATTCCAATTGCGGGCTCAGTTAAAGACTATACTAAACAACCACAAGGTGCCCCCTTGGTAAGCCTAAGTTTGACAACAGCTCACGTAGAGCTTCTCTTTCAGAAGCCCAGCTCTCATTGGGTTGAGGGTTTGGGGGTTAGGGTAAACCCCAAACCTAAACCCTTGTTTCTGAAACCTACACTTCGCTGGACCCTTTTGACCCAAGACAATATTTTTCTCAGCTGGAGGGAACTCGTCAACCTCATCACGTGTAACCAGTGTAACCGTCCACTGACAGAGGACTGTATGAGGCTGAATAATTCATTACCTATACTATCCCATAGCAACCTTTCAGTAATTTGAACAGAGCATACCCCAAGACCCGAGAATAGATTGTTCGTGCAGTAGGGCTCAAGGATTGAGATTATACTACAAAACCCTAATCCCTAAAGAGTGAAGGTCAGTCCGATTTAAGGTCTGACATGTGTGCAGGCTTAACAATGGCTCGACTATTCTGGAGGTGAACTTCCCAGGGCAAAGGCCCCCTTTGCCAGCCTCGCGACGTAAGACCCCCGCTTGCATGATCCAGCGCTCGGAGCATACCTGTCATCAGGGCTGCAGAAATGCTTGTAGGGTTTACACCACCTGGTCATGACACATTACTCAAACGAAGAACCTCACATCCTCATGGGCTTGGGCAGTCTCGGTGATGCTGCTTGGAGGGTCGAGAGGACTTAGTAAGTAGGTTAAGAATCCCTATAAACCATATAGTAAGCCTAATTATCCCCATTATTAACCTACTTACTAAGTCCCCCTGACCCTCCAAGTGCTGGCTGGAAACTTGTGGGACGGCCTCAGCCAAATATTCTCATTCCGGCTTCGTAGGAAATGGGGGCATGGATCCCTCCTGTAGTCCCTAAACAAAGTGCGAGAAGCACCCTTTAACCGTGCCTCCCGGCCATTCCTCCCTTCCCAACCAAACATGAATCCCTTGCTCCAAGTCTATAAGTAATGTCTACATTGGGCCCTGAAGTCTGTTAGTATTGCCTACATAGGGCTTTGTGGAAAGTCAGAATGAGTAAGCAAGTATTTGAACGCAGCAGTCTCGGCCTCATCCACGAAGGAGGCAGTGTGCGAGATGATGAGAACCCCACCCCCGAAGACCTTCAAATGCGGGCATAGGCTAAGGTTAAGACTTGGGGCTTAGGATTTAGGATTTAGGGGTTAGGTATGGTTTAGAGCATGGGTTTTGTGGGCACGAGAGTTATCTGTAAGGCATTTTCCGGAGACATAAACGGATAGATAACACTGGCACGCGCTTTTGCCACCGGGCTGCAGCGTACAGCATTGGGCCTGATTCATTTCAGCTGGCTATGGCGTTAAAGGCATTGGGCCTAAACCCTAGATCCTAAACCCTAAACTCTCCACAAGTTCATACGGTTCTCCGTTCGTTTTTGAAGAACAACTTGAAGGATGATCAAAATCTCTGGCACTTTGAGTTAGGTCATGGGCAGCTTCAACACGTTAAGCTGAAGGCTAGAGGTCGATACAGCCAAAACATAACGGCTGTGAGGCATCAACACCGACCCGCATAACAACTTGCAGAGACATGACTCGTTTTGAGAAGTGTCCCTGGGACAATGACGGCTGCGAAAGACCTGTATAGATCGGAGCTTCAGTGGAACGTTATATTAGGGTTAATTATATTGGGGCAATATTGGGGTTATATTAAGGCAATCCTATGGATTTTGTGGGGTTACGTTGGGTGGGGTGGTGCACAGGCTCTTTGGTTTAGAGCTCGGTGGTTGGGAAATGAGTGTAGACCTGGCACGAATCCTAGGCAGTACCTTTGGACAAAACTCCCCACTGAAACATGTGTGCTGCAGGCAATAAGGTTTTAAAGCCACGGTCGGCGCTGCTCGATATCAAGTTATCATACCTATTTACGTGTGTATATATACATATATATATATACACATATCTATAGGTAGCCTCTACATACAATAAATTTGCAGCAGCCAGCCATATGATGAGCCTTTGTTGATGGCTGAACCAAGTAAGATTATAGTCTTCACAGAAAGCACTATACCCCACAGGAGGGTATAATTTGGGTACTCCCCCACCAAGTATCAGTCTTTATTTTGGGTCCTATTAAGGGCTATATATATAACCATATTATATTTATTATCCAACTGTTAGTGAGGGGGGGGGGAGTACCCAAGGTATAATCTTACTCTACCTTGAGGACTATAGGATCCCCTAAATGAAGTTCTACTCATATGAGCTACAACCAAAATGCCCTACATCGCGGACTGAGATAGTCGGTCATTTGAAGTGTGA
>CAJNIZ010005446.1:87198-105651 GCA_905231905.1 Symbiodinium pilosum
TTAGGGGGTGGGGGGGTTTATTATGAGGGGGAGGGGATTACAAAAAGGCCCATAATTCCGACAACAGCCAAGTGGGGCGCTGCGGAAGTAGTGTCAAGTTTGTTGCGCTTCGCTTTAGGCATGGCAGGATCAGGGCAGGGAACATACCTTATACGGAAGCTGCCAAGTGAACCCCAGAAAACAAGGATCGCAACAAAATGAAAGCCACCCCCCTCTTCTGGACCCTCAGTTCGTTTTGAATCCTTTTTATTACAGAGGCTCCCCTTCTTGATTGCGGGGAGGGAGGGCGGGGCCCCCCACTAATCAGGCTCCAACATTATCAATTATCCATGGGGTCATATAACCCTGGTCATAGGTCACAAGTCCCATGAACCTCTCAGTAGGATTTTCTGTTTTGGGTTTAGCGTTTAGAGGAGTCATTTGGTGATTTTATGGGGGGCCTTCGGAACACACAGGGTTCAGGGTTCTCAAAAACTGTGCCGTTCAAGGGCTGCGTCATGGAAGTCTTACTGCTATTGAGATGCTTGGAGGAACTTTGTTTTCCGAAATGCCCAGCGAATTCATACAGGACCTGCTCAGCTTGGCTTTCAAAAGAGCAAAAGCAGGAAGGCCAAAGCCCTCACCGTTATGTTGAAGCCTGGCCTTCACTTGAAGCAATTACGATGTGATGAAAATCATAGAAGATGGATATAAAGTCAACTAGAAATCGAAGTGCAACCAATTTAAAACAAATTAGAACTGTCTCACCATTAACCCAGCCAACAAAACCTTTACGTTATTGAGCCGCCACAAATGCTTTATGTTCTTGAGGATCAAGGGCTCAGCTGGACTACCCTTTGGAATTTGATTACCTAGCCTGACCGAATAACCGGTTTAATGAGAAAACAATTGTCTTTAGTGGCACCAAATTCCAGATTCGAAAGATAATTGAGCCTGTCCTTTTCATGTAAAGGCTTGGCTTTAAAACCAAAAGCATTTTGGCCTCATCAAAACCTTCCTCAGAATTTCTCCAGCAGAAAAAATCTAGTTTATTGGGATCCCCCCCAAATCGAATTTAGGGACCAGAATAATTTTCTGAAAGCTTTACTTTATTGGGCCCCCCCCGCACTAATTGGGAGTTGACACTAGTCTCTCTAACTGGCATTGTCAAGTTCGCCCTATTTTGGGCTTAACCCTGATTGCTTCATAACATCAACTAAGTAGCTCTCTACAAAACCCTTTGCGCCCTTCAAAGTAAGTCTCAGCCTTGAACCCGAACCCCTCAGCTTCCGGCCGCCAGTACCGCACGCGCTCGTTGGCCCGAGCTGAGGGCACCGAGACGTCTGAAAGAAGCCTTGCTGCAGTGCTTCTTTTTTGGGATTAAAGCTTAGGGCTTATGGTGTAAGGCTTAGGGTTCAGGGTTTGAGCTGGTTTGGGGTTAATGGTCCGGTACATCCATCAACCTGAATAAGTCCCTTTCAAGGGGTCACAGGCGCGTAGATACTTTTGAATCAAATGAAAATGCAACCAAATATGGTAGCAAACTCCAGAATGATCTCTGGATGGCCCCCAATTTAACACCAATACAATCTCTACCCGGCTACCCAGGAAACAGCAATCAGTGAGAGGCTTCAAAAGAGTAGGGATTGGGTCTAAGGTTTAGAGGTTGAAGGATACAGGGTGGAGGTTAGGGATAAGGCCTGCGGGTTTGGGGCTTAGAGGTTTGGGGAATATGGCTTAATAATTTGGGCTGAAGGGTATACGCATTCTTTGCATTCAATGCAAACCGTTACCTTCCTGCAAAGGGTGCTCAGCATCCACAGTACTGCTCTGCATATAGCGGATAAGGGTTAGGTTTAAGGTTACATTCGAATTGAAACTAGAAGATATGTATTCGCCACTGGGACGTTAAAAACATAACAGCTGCTCCGGCCAACATGTTGCAGCTGGTAACTCGGGCTCTATCTGTTGGTACCAGGCCGTTTCTTTTCGCTTGGGGTTGGCATTTTACCCTGTGGCTGAAGACTGTATGTACTCCTTACCAGATGCACAACATACATACTTAAAAGCCTTTCAACAGCGTTCGGGCTTAGGAGCAACCAGAAACCGAATGGTTGTTTTGGATCGGCCACTTGCTTAAAGACTAAAGACCCCGATCTACAAACAAGGGCGGCCGCTTGGGAGTAACCATTTCCTGGCTATCCAAATAATGAGGTTCGGGGGGTAGCCGAAGCTGCCTCATCAAACTGTGGAGGGCCACTCATGGCTTGTCTAAAAAATGTTTTTGGTACTGCTCCTGCCTAACGGCAAAGCAGCTACCAATATATCATAACCGTTCAAAATACCAATCCCAAAAGTGGCCATCATTAAGGCATTTTGCGTTTTTGGTCGAGATCTCCTCGGAGAAGCGTCCTCTACATGGGCCTTCATGAACAAAACTTGTCAAACAACCCTACAAACAGAGTTTGGGCTACCGTGAATTTCAAAGCATCAGCAGCTCCCTCTTACGACCATCCATGCTGCTATCACCTGCGCTGCTATCACCTCCATTGCTATCACCCTCGCCGCTGCCAGAGCTACTGCGACTTCTAATGACCTGTGGCTGTGCAGGCCTGTGTGGCTGGTGGGTTGGAGTTGCTGGTCCCGGCGGGGGTGGTGGTGGAGCCAAACGATGGTTGACAAGATGCGGACCTTGAATCGCGGTTCCACCAGGGCCGAAAGAAAAATATTTGTCAAGTGGCTATCCTGAACTCGGGTTAATGAGCACGCACTAATTTGTATAATAGCTATCCTTACATTCCCCATGTAGCCTCAATAAACCCATATGTTGTAGGATTTTGCCTGCGGCACCGGACATTGGAGATCAAATGTATACGTGCGCAGCGATTTCTAACAACCCTACATACCTTCTTACGCACTACTACAATTATACCTCACATATCCCTATAAGCCCGTAGAACCCCAGGTTCCATCCCATCCTCCATGATTTTTCCAGTCGATTCTCCTTTCTTGGGAGCAATATATCAAGACCCTAAACCTATACACCTCCAATAAAGTTGACTGCACGTCTTAAATTATACCCACGATGATAAGATGATGCTGCGGGAAAGCAATGAGAATTATGGCCACAATTCAGAATATTCGTGGAACATATCATTTGTGAGGGGTAAATGTTGAGAATTGTTTGCTGCGTAATTTTGTCTTGAGAGGGTGCGGGGCTGTCTTTGGCATACCTAAGCAACTTGACGGATCCAAATTCACTGGATATGGATGTTTGGAAACTCTGCCTGAAATGCTTTGAACCAACAAAAAGAGGAGATTTCCTGGCACAATCCCTTATGAAGCCATCTTCAAATCAATCAGCCAAAGTGGGTAGTATGTGCTGCCGGAATCCACAATAACAATGGTATCGCAATTGTAAAATCGCGCTCCGAAAATTCCAGAAAATTTGAAAACTTGTTTTAATGCGTTCTTGTTACTGAAAGTTTTGGGACTGTCTTGTTCAAATAACGAATGTCAATTTTGCTGTTTACTAACACTGCTGCAAAATCTGTCAACGGAATGTTCTAATTTCTTTGAACTACGGGTTTATAGATGTCACGGCATCACAAGCCAAGCCCAGGGAAGCTCCAGCTACCTGCGTAGAAAAAAACTTTTCCTCATTTGACATTTCCGGAACATTTTTTCCACGGCGGCACAGACTAAAGTCCACACTGGCGTGACTCCACAACCATACACAAGCACACGACTCATCATGCTGTTGGGAAATGCCAAGTCGAACAAGAAAGCGGCCGCGCCGTAGGTCGTAACTCGCACAGCTAGGTGGTCCATGCTGTGGAGATTCTGACTGGGATGCACAGAAGAAATGCACTTTCAATATGATGCTTGATGTTATTGTTGACCTGCTATACTATTACTGCTAGTTGTTGTTGCTGCTGCTGTTGTTATGACGTTAGTGTTGTAAATATTCTGCTAGTACTGTGATAATTTACATATTGGTGTTAGTGTTGTGGATAAATATTTTACTAGTACTGCCATTCTTATCAGGAATGGGGCATGAAGGGGTGCAGTGTGTGAGCAGGTTAGAGATGAAAGAAAGTGAGACTAATGATACAATACTGAGAATACTGAATTTACAACTATTATTACTCGTCCTCGTCCTCATCATCGTCGTTGTCGTCGATGTCGTCGGCGTCGTCGTAGTAGTCGCAGTAGTAGTAGTAGTAATAATAGTAATAGTAATAGCAGTAGTAGCAGTAGCAGTAGCAGTAGCAGTAGCAGTAGCAGTAGCAGGAGCAGCAGCAGCAGCAGAAGCAGCAGCAGCAGCAGCAGCAGCAGCTAGCAGTAGTACTGCTACTACTTCGACGTCTACTGCTGCGCATTTTACTTGATAATCTCCTCATACTGATAAAGTATACAAGGATGAGGGCTCTGGGGCTCTAGATTCTTTAATGGCTTGAAGCTTCATGGGATTATGGGCATAAGGGGCTCAAAATGTCTGAGGTTTTCAGAAAGTTTGCAGCGTTTGGGGCGTAGGCTTTTACGGTTTTTGACTCGAGTTTTTTTGGTTTTGCCTTTATGTTCTGAGGAGTGGGGGCTTGGGGCTGGGTCAAACATTTTTAGACATGTCAAACAAAAGCGCGATTTCGCCAAAAAAGTTACAAGCGATGTGACCCAACAAACAAGCAAAAGAAAGCCGCAAGCAATGACAAGCAAAAAAAGTCAGAAAACGTAAATAAACACAATAACAAACGATGAAAGCTTCCCCAACTAACTGAGCCCAGCATGTAGTAGAGCAGCGCGCTCGCACTCCAAACGCAATACGCGGATGTTCTCATGCGGTGTTGGCCCATTTCTTCTCGGCAGCTTCAAAGCAAAGGTGCATCACTGCCTGCACCATCACAAGTCTTTTCATGTTTGACCTGTCTTGGAGGGCGAAGCGGTGAATCAGCAAACGACTGCGCACCTGGCACGTAACTTTCCAAACGGCCTCGAAGCATCCTTGTCCCAAAACGTCGAGCCGCTCCATCAACTCACATTGAGTTGGGAAGAGGACGCTGCTGAAAATCATCTTTCCTCCTCTTGGCAAGCTCTTAACGCTCCACACCCTGACGCAGAAACCACAGCGCTGGGGCAAGCGTGCGAAAGTTTCAGCTAGGCTCCAGGAATCACAGAGTCTAGCACCATTGCCAATGCGCGGTGTCTGAAAAAGTGTTCACTTGGTGGTCTAACAACTAGTCGAGCACTCCTTGGCAGAGGCGAAATCTGCGCAACGTTAAGGTTCCAAGGCTCAATACTATAACGAGGGCCCACCTAATGTCTGCAGCAATCGCACAGGCAGGGTAACAGCTGATTCGAACTGCAGCATGACTATTTGCATTAAGCATTTCGGGCGTTAATACTATGGGTCGAGTATTATTGAGCCTCCCTCTGGTACCCTTCAAAGTTTTCTGCAGTCGACAGAGTTCTGCAGCAGCCCACGACGAACAGGTCTCCAGTGGGTGCCCTTTCTGGCCACAGGCGCAGCAAGCGTGCTTTTACATATTGGTTGCCGGCGCAGCGCTTTCCATGGCTCGCTCAAAAGAGCATTTTCTGAAACATTGCTACGCTGAAAAAGACTGTGTTTTGCAGTACTTCCTGCCTCGCACCATATGTGAGTGTGTCTAAAATGTTAAAAAAAATGCTGCCCAAAAAACATGCAGAGCCCGAAACACTGCGTGGGACAGTGACTTGGTGTCTTGGCATCCTGAGTTTCCGGAAACACCCTGAAAATGCCGACCCTGACCTTCCCACCTTCTTCAAGATAGCCCCGTTCCAAAGTACTGTGTTTTGCCATGTTTTCCTACATTTACATTTACATGACAACAAAAAGTCGGGCCATTGAATACATAACGCGCCCGCAGTACTAGTACTCGCACTACTCCTACTACTGCTGCTGCTACTGCTACTACCATTAAAACCTCATAATTCAGGCCCCAAATGAAATAGACTAAGCGAGGGGTATTGATGCGATGCCAACATGCATTTCGCTATAGGGACCCAAGGGTGAATTTACCCAGCACCGTGGGCCCTACACCCATTTAGCCTCTCTAAACCCTAAACCCTAAAACCCTCAGCCTTAATAAACCCTATATAACCCTACACATATCTTTAAGCACTCAACAGTGAACCCCTGAAACCCTAAGCCCTGAACCCTAAGCCCCAAGCCCTAAGCTCTTAGATGAGCTGTAGTCTAAGCTCCTAACATCCCCCTCAATAACCCCTAGGGTTTAGGGTTTAGGGTCCCTATGACAATCCTCTATATGATCTCCCTCTAAGGAGTTTAGACTCCAGCTCATTTCACCTACTGGGGCCCCAAACGCCAAACCCTGAACCCTGAACCCTAAGCTCTACACCCTAAAACCTAGATATCCCCCTTTTAGCTCATGTCATCCCATATGGGTTGTTCTCCAAATTATGAACCCTGTTTGGCTACAGATTCCATCACGGCAACTATTATCTAGGTATACCCAAATTCAACCCTTATTTTGGGAGCTACCCTAAACCCGAAGCCTACCTTAACCCCCAACGTATGTAAAATAATAGCCCAAAACACCTAAATATAGCCTAAAGGGCCATTATCCTACATACCTTTGGGGTTTAGGTATACCCTAAACCATAATCGTCCCATACATCCCGGCCGTCTCATTCATCCACCCCCCAAAAGTTCTGCCTCCTCCTTAGAGAGGCCGAACCCAGCGAGGTGGGCCTGGAAGTGATTTTTTTGGTGGTTGAACCAAGTTATATAGGGATAATGAAAAAGAAAATGGAAACTACTATATATTATAATAGGGTATACCTTGGGGTTCTATTAGGGTTATATCGAATAATGTTTCTTGGTGGTTGAACCTAGTAAGATTATATTCCTTATATAAGATATTATACCCCAAAAGGAGGATAGAGTCTTACTCTATAATGGATACCATAGTATCTCCAAATAAAATACTACTCATTTGAGTGTTTGGACCAGAATTTACAGTTTAAGGGTTTCGGGTTTAAGGTTTCGGGTTTAAGGTTGAGGGTTTAGGGATTGGGGTTTAGGGTTTAAGGTTTAACGCCTGGGTTTAGGGTTTAAAGACATTTCGGAAACAACCATTTAGTAGTTGAGTTTCTCCCAGTTTTCAGGGCTTTCAAGGTATTAGGACTTGGGATTTGTAGTGTTGGGCTTCCGCAGACCCCAGGTGTTGCAACAGCGAGGCTCCCCGCAGTAGAGTCCTCCAAACAAGAACAATAATGTTTAGGGCTTAGGGAGGGGGCGTCCACTTTTTTTTTGAAATGCCTCATGGCATATATTTGTGGATCAAAGGTATTCCTAGACCATGGAAGCACCTGAGTGTATGCTGTATACGTGGTTGCACCCTTTGGCAAAAACTCTATGTCAACCCTAAACCCCAAGCCCTACGCCCGAAACAGTATTTCTTAAAAGGCACAGTGCCGTATTGGGTCTACCGCTCCTGTAACAAGTATATGAAATTGTCATGTTGCGAATGAAGCTGAGCAAGCCAACAAAACCAGGTGTCGCGCTAAACGACTTTTAGAAATCTGAGTGCAGGGGTTCAGGGCTAAGGCCTTGGGGCCTAGAAACAGACTCTAGACATCAGGATTATTGAGAGCGGGGATCGGATTTGCATGCATCATTCACACCATAACGCGCCCCGGCCATACACTTGCTGAACTCCGGAGGATCCCTTTCCCTAAGGGTCCAAGTACTCAATACTCATATACTTCGCCAAAATCTGTACTATAACTACTATTACCCAAAACCCAAGTACCTAATTATTGGGTACATGGACCCTTAGGGTTTGATGCACTCGGCACGAATGAACAGCCAGAGTGGGCCCTCACTCACTTTTTCCTTCTGACAACAAGCCTCCCATCCCCCAATGAGGAGCAATCCCAATGTACTTCCATCTATACAAAAGGAAAATGTAACCCTAAACCCTAAAACCTAAACCCTAAACCCTAAAACTTAAACCCTAAACCCTAAACTCTAAACCCTAAACCCATTCTTGAGGAGTTGAAGGCTGCTTATCATTCACAACCCTGAAGCCTTTACCCTTAACCTGGGCGGCGTTTAACCCTCTCGCACCTGTACCGCTGGCGTGGTCAGCGGTCTGCCGCTCAAGCTACCTCTGTAACCCCCGGAAAACAGTTTAGAGTTCAGGGCCCCTAAATCCCTAGATCCCACACGTTGAGAAACTCCAATGTTAGCAGCCTAAACCCTAAACGAGGGAGCAAACTCTCCAGTGCAAGTCGCGCAAGCATGGATGGCACGTCTTAGCCGACGCCCCTGCTTACGACTGGGTCCCTCTGAAGGGGTTAGAAGGATACATCGCGATACATAGGGATAGATAAGGCTAGAGTAGGTCTAGGGTTTGAGGTTCATGGGACGTAGTAACTACTCATCATGGTTCTTCTAAGCCCCCAGCGCTATGTGGGATAACCGTCATAAGCCCTGTTAAAGGTGACTATAAGTAGAGCGAGAAGCCCAGTAGTCAGTAGTTCTGAAGTCCCATGAAACCTCAAGCACTTATCCAACCGGACTAGCGTGTAGCCTGAGCATGGGCCCTGAGTAGGCTATTGCCGATCCCAAGGGAACTGTTAATATGCAGTCATCGTAAAACTAGAATCTAGGGACTTTAGGAGGGACCCCTAATAGGGACCCTTAATACCATTACCATATGTAACCGTTATATAGTCATTACATACCCCCTATATCCCTAGGTACTCCCCATATTACCCCCCATAAGCTACAAGGGTCCCTATTAGGGGTCCCTCCTAAAGTCCTTAGATAGAACCCCCCAGAATGAGCAAGATATCTCCTCTCAGCTTCACCCCAAAAGGTCAATACTTTACCTGATGATCTCGAGGCCTCGTATGGGAAATGGGGGGGAGCACTTGACAGGCGCATGCACAAGGCGTTTGGAAGAACCCCGCTGTAATCAACGAATGTCGCCTGGTGTAGGATTCCAGGTGCCCCGCGCTGTCCCTACTTGGAGGCTCTCTTGACTCAGAAAGCATATTTAGTACCAGGGGTTGTGGGGCTTATAATAGAGGCTATCAGGGATAGTAGGTAGACTTACTAAGTAAAAAAATCATCCAAGTAGGCGGCGTGACTGCGAGCATTGGCCAAACCTGCAAATGCCTTGTGCCCATAACCGACAGGCATTCTTGTTATAAAGAGCTTGCTGGGGTAAATGGTGTTTCCATGCCAAGTTTAGTTGGCGAATGTTGCGAACGCGTGCGAGACCCTGCGTGTCGGATTTTTGCTCGGGCTCAGCTGCCGGAGGTAATGCCGTACCTCAAGCAGGCTATTAAGCCCTTCAGGGTGGAGGACTCTCCTTAACAACCAACGAAGTTCATAAGGCATTATAAGGCATTAGAAGTCATTATATTATAAGTAGGGTCATACGCCTAGACATAAGCAGTTAGTAAGTCGCATGGCCTAGCAGAGAATAGATTGTAATCACCCCCTCCGAATCATAAAGCAAACATCATTGCACTTCATTCGGGTTTGTTCTTAGCTTAAAGGGCCGGAGGCGTCGGGGGTGAGAAGAAAGCTTGAGTACCAAAGAACACTAAGCTTTGAGCGCTGTACTTGGCCAATTGATTGGCACAAGTCTACGTATTCTTGTTCATAAACCCGATAAACCAGGATATCCTCCAGAACACCACTGCAAGCCTACTTTAAAGCCTCCCAAGCCACAAGTACAATATCTGCACTATACTTTTTAGTCTAAACTCCTAAGGTTATGCAAGGGATTCTATAGGGGACTACGAAAAGGGTTACGATGGGGGATACTAGGAGTTTAGACTATGGCTCATATGATCTGAGGGACATCCAGCCCTGGCCTTCTGCTAGGTTGCAGCACCGAAGTACCCCTGAGTTGAAACACACCCTAAACCCTTAACCTACTGTTGATGGATGAAATCTTGCACCACCTAGGAGCCCTAAATTACTATAACTCCTTGGACTTTAGGGACTTAAGGTGGTGCAAGATTTCCTCCATCAACAGTAGTTTAGCATCCAAATGTCGATGCGCCATCTCAATCTTCGCAAAATTCCAGGCGTGGCTGAGAATGCAAGAATGGGTTGTAGGGGCCGTGATAACTCTCTCCCCCAACAACAAGGGCTAAAAAAGTTTAGACTGTTTTATAGAGACCCCAAAAAGGAAGCCCAACAAGTTTAAAGTTCTTCTATTGGCTAAGTAAGGTAAGGGTAGCCCTAAAGCCTAAACCCTAACGATTCCAGAGGGGCTGAACAGTGGAGGATTACTCTGAAGCTGACGCCCAGTCACGCTGGGCAGCCTGCCTCTCGTCCTGGAGAGCAAGGCAACGGATTTAGGGTTTAGGGACAGCGCGGCTTTTCTGAGGATTCTATGGATAAAAGGGAATGGAGATGAGCACCATGAATAAGCTTTAACGCAACTAAAAAGTAAAAAGCCTGAACTCTAAATTCTCCAGCGTAAGCCTCAAAGACCTTTGACATTTAACTCTTTAAAGCCTCAACCATGTAGAGCCTAAGGCCTAGACCAGCAGGGTATATAGCTGCGAGTACTCAGGGTCTAGGGCTGAGGATACCCGTGCAAACTTGCGGCTCAAAGTTCAGAGTTCCCCTGGGGGCTGAAGTTTAGGGCTTGGGGAAGGGTTTAGGTTCAAAGGCTGGGGGGTACCCTCAAGTAAGCGTAGCTTCGAGATGCAGAGGCTCCGAATTTGCTTCCAGGGCGAGAGAATCATGGAAATCTAGTGGAGGTTCTGGGTTGGCCCTTAAAGCCCTTTGAAAACCATCAGTATATAGGGTCCCTTATTACAGCCATTAGAGAAAATATTAAATATTTCAGGGGCCTACCCAGGGTTTCTCTAAAGAATAAGAATGATCAAAGATTCAGACCCCTTGTTTGGAGTCCCTGTATTAGCCCGTCCCCTTATCATGAACCTCCCTGCCCCCTCAAAGTGGTGAAGACTCCCCGCTACTATCTCATGGTACATGCTGTATTGGGCATATTTGTCACTAACACCCTGGACCCTAAAACTCCTAAACCCTCAGCCCTGAACCCTCAATATTAGGACCGGGCGGGGGACTTTACTACTAGGGCACAAAGAGCTTTGTAGAGTTGTTCATTGCTTGGGGGCTGCCTGGGGCCATGCCTGCCAAAGTCGGACATTCTATTTCAACAGCATTTGTATAAAGGGACTTGTAGAGTCTTAGGTGGATATGGGGTTAATGGCATTCGGGACCACGGTTTATTGATTTCTGGAAAAGGCGGCGGCATTTTCGCAAGCTACGAAAATGTCATGCACAATGCGCTTTTAAAGGGGTACATTGGCTACACAACCCAAGCGCTCCTATGTAGGTCCTTTTTGTGTTTGTGATGGTTTTTATGCTAAGGCGTTATAATAAAACCGCCCCAAAAAGAACTACTTAGGAGCGTCTGGTTAGATAGAATTCAGACATCTCCCAGAACTGATGACCGACGTTCACCCTTCTCTAAATCTTACATGGAACCCCTAAACCCTAAACCCCAAAACCAAAGACAGTACACGTAGTCCTGATCGAGCCCTATAAACCGTAAACCCTTTTTCGGACTTCCGTCACCTGACAATACGAAGTCTACACGGCATTTAGGGTTTAGGGCTTTCTTCTCATGTGGTATATAGCCCTAGAAGTAAGGGGTCGGCAAGGTCCGCACAGAATACCCCGAAACCGTCGAAGATTCCAAACCCAAACCCTGAACCTTACATATCGTACATATCACTTTCTGAAACCCGGCCTGACCGGTCTCCTCCACCCTGAACCCTACACCTAACCCCAAACCCGAAGCCCCAAGCCCCTATCCCCAAACCCTAAACCCTGCGTGGAATGGACTTTGCCTCACGCTTTGCCATGCCCAGGCATCCCATGGAAGCGACCTCAGCCACACTGGTACTGAAGGGAAGTTCCGGTTTAGGGTTTTGGATCCTGACCATTTTCTCGGGATCCAAGTATCAGATAATACTTACATGGGGCCCTTAAAGTCTGTAAACATTACCTCCGTTGGGCTATTTGGACCCCGAGGGCTATAGTAGTTAGGGTTCCAGATTTAGGGGCCAGGCTAACTGGGGAGAGTGGGTGCGTACCATCACAACAGGGATTTCCCAGAATCGCGGACAAGGACTTGAAGGGTTGTCATGTTTGGCATCTGTGGTACCCTAAGTATTTGGCCCTGGAATGTTGGTGGACCAGAAGGGGCTACGATTTTGATAGCCTCTCATTCAGATCTTAATTAAGGGGCGTCCTTGTCCCGAGGAGCTTTGCAGTTGAGGGATTCAGGGTGTAAAGTGTGTTTCATATGTACCTGCGGGTAGCACCCCCACGAATGCCGCAACTCAGATATACTGTTAGCCGGCAGGGAATCTTAGGTATAAGAAGCTTTGCGGGGTGACTCTGATGACCCTTCAAATCGTCTGCCGGGATGGATGATTATCATAAACAAACGCTACTGGTAACAATGCGAAGTTCCCGGGGCATGAGCAAACCTTCCGGCCAGTCGCAACGTTGGGGCCGTAAGTATTACTACGAGATGCTACCTCTGATAAGTCAGCTTGCAGTTGCACAGGGAGACAGCAATCACAAACTGAGTCGGACCAGCCGGAGGGAAAACTAGTGCAACGCAATAGCGATACACTATGACATATTCGGAACGTTTAGGCTTAAGAGGTTTGCCGAGTTTTACTATTGGGAACATTTAAGCTATAGTCTAAACTCCTAGTATCCTCCTGAATAACCCCTATAGCACTCCCCTATATAAACCCCTAAGATAACCCCCTTTCAGGAGCTTAGACCTTAAACCCTTATCCTCCATGTAACCTCCTTCAAGGAGTTTCGACTGTAGCTAATTCAATCTTAGGGGGCTACGGGTCTGTAATATATGATAGTTTCCCTAAATCGGGGACCCCAATATAGACCCCAAAATACTATAGTCCTCATTATTGGAACCCCTAAAATGGTGCCCCTAATGTTGGGCAACCCCCATATGTAGTAGATTGGGAGGAGGGGATTGGCCAGAAGCTGCTGGACCTCAGGAACCCATGCACTCACTAAGAGGGTTTACCTGGACCCCACAGTATCTAAAATAATGGCCTTTATGGCTATTATTGTTGGTTTAGGGCTATTATTCTACATAGTCTGGGGGTTTAGGTAAGGTTTTAGGATTTTAAGGCCCAGGCCAGGGTGTTGGGGTTGGTTACACGAGCCCCCAGAGCAGGTTAGGATTTAGACCTAGGGTAACCAGAATCAAAGAGCACTCTAAAAGATCCCTAGGAGGGCAAGTGCTCTTTGATTTCTTGGGCTTACATCATCCCTATCATGGCCATAAAATCCTAACCTGTCTGGGCCCCAGAGTAGGTAAAATAACAGCCCACAACATCTAAGTATAGCCCAAAAGGCCATCGTTCTACATGCTGTTTGGGGTTCAGCTACTCACTAGGAGGGTTTGGGACGTAGGGTGAGGACGACAGTGGCTAGAATCCATGCCGCATTCAAAACCAGCCTTTTGAGAGGAACGAGTACCTGAACCTCAAAAATGTGCAAAATAATATAAACCCTAAGCCCTAAAGCCCAAAACATCTAAATATAGCCCAAAAGGCAATTATTCTACATACTGTTAGGGTTCAGGTAGGTGTAAGACGTAGGGTAAGAACCCCTAGGAGCTGAATACGTGTAGCACTTGGGTCAACGAGCTTGAGCGGCGTCTCGTCAGAAGAAAATTGCTGCCGAAACCCTTTTATCGGTTTGAAGCCCCACAACAACACCAGGCAGGTTTCCCTGAACCCTACCTGAACCCTTAAAGTATGTAGAATAATAGCCTTTTGGGCTATATCGGGGTGTTTTGGGCTACTATTTTACATACTTTTGGGGTTCAGGTAAACCCTAAACCCTATCTTGTTTCAAGGGGGCACCTGGGGCTGCTGGTGGGAGAGGGTGAGGCTTAGGACCCTCCTAGTTTCTAGGCCCTAAATCGAGATGGCGAGGGATGTGCGGAACCTGTAACCCTGGATACTGCTCTCACATAACAACGGCTCGTAACAGGCGGAATACAGACGGCCTTACAGCATGTTTCGAGGATCCGTCCTAGGCTTAACTAACACAGTGCGCATCATCCAACTGTTACTGGGTAGGAGCAGGTTCCAATTGAAAAACAAACTGCATATCATGGATGGAAAATAAAAATAGTTTGTCATGGATGGAAAAATAAATTAGTTTAAACGCAGGCTCGGGCGGCCACTTGCCATAAATGACTTTCAAAGACCTGACTACGCAAGAGTTTTCGGAAGCAACGTACGCTGGTGGGGGGACCTCCGCAAGTCATCTATGACTAGGTCCCCTCATCTTACTCTCGGTTAGTAGAGAATAGGGGAAGATAATACCAGTATGAGCTCTATGCAATATATTCCACTCTTTTCTACTGACCCTCAGTAAGTCATGCAACAACCAGAAAACCAGCAACAAATATCCCAAACTGCCACCGAGTCGGGTGTCCTGAGCCATTTTATAGTGTACACCAGTTGAAGTCTGATCCCTTAAGCACAGACTGTCAAACTTACAGGCTTTAGGGCTCAATGTAGGTATCATTTGTACACTTGGACCCCTAGGGAAATAAATCATAATACCGCAGAACCTTGTTTAATTAGATGGGCCGCCCCAGCACTAGACAACGGGCCTGCGATCGGGACATCCATGATGTTGTCGTCCTGCTCAGGCAGACTGCAGAGTCTGTAGGGTCTAGGGGTTAGAGTGCAGAGTTTACGGTTTAAAGGTTAGGTTTTGGAGCTGGGGGTGTGCAATTGAGTGGGATTTATCCCTAGGGCGTAGAATTTTTCCTTCCGCAAAAATACAGTTCTAAGGCGGAACCCCATACAGCATCTTTTTCAGGCCAATAATCTTGAAACGCCCTTTTGGTGGCACTCCATGCCAGGCTCCGTGGAGTTTGCGGCTTACCTGAAGCCCACATGTAGGTAAATAGATAACCCAAAACACCTAAACATAGCCCAACATACACATGATTCTGCATACTTTTGGGGGTTTAGGCATCGTTGCAGCCTGTCTGAAGCTTACAGGCCTTGAGAGTTTAACGCTTGTCGCCTCAGATTGAAGAATTTAAGATTGCAGGGCTTCGGGCTTGGGGTTTTCATGTGGCGCTCAGAATTTAGGGCCTGATGTTGCTGGTAGGGGTGCCGGGTTGAGGGCTAGACGCGCTGTGTTGAGGGCTTAGCGTGTAGCGCTTAGAGCTAACGGTTAAGGGCTAGAGGGTTCAGAGGCCCGTATATGCGACGGCCTTTGCCTCAGGCAAGTCACTTATTCACCCACACTTGCAAAGCAGTCGATGACCTACCAGAGTGTGGATTTCTTGTGATAAGAGACCAAACCCTGAGAAATTCCAACACCAGAAAAAAAAGGCCATTCTGGCGCTATATTCTGTGTAAACTACACTTGAAGGTGAGTTCGGACGAGGGCAGAGCCATGCAAAGCCTGGTGTCGCATAGAGGACTTGGCCTAGATCACTGTTCGTGAATTGGGGGAACTTTACATAGGGACCTGCATTGCAGTAGGAACACCACTCGGTATCAGTAGGGCAAGGACTGCGATGGCATTTGATTGCGGCCTCCTTTCATGCCCCAAACCCTCCACGCCTAGTTCTATGAACCACCCGGAGCGGCTGACAGTGTTGAGGAGCACATAGAGGGCCTTGAAGACCTTAAACTCCAAAAAGCCGGATCCAACCCTGACCCTTAAGACCTAAACCCGAAATCCTAATCCCCAACACTACAGTCCATGTCAAGCTTTAGTCTACTATACGCCACAGCCCTCGTCTAACTGTTGAGGTGTCTACATTACCATCCTTTTTAAAGCCTTTAAACACCAAGTGTCCATTGCATTTCCCCATTTTTCCTTTGATTCTCCACTACGATTCCAAGTCATCTTGGCTCTTTATACACCAAGTGAGTAGTGTTTTTTTCGGTGGTTGAACCTGGTAAGATTATATTCCCTATGTAAAATACTATACGCCAAAAGGAGGATAGAAAATTACTCTATAATGGGTACCATAGTATCCCCAAATAAAATACTACTCAAGTGTCCATTGCATTTCTCCGGGTCCAAATCATCTCGTCCCGTATGGTATGTGCTAATTGTGATGTGGGGCCTGCCCCTCCAGCGCATCTCGTACTCGTAGCCGAGCCGCCCGCGCTGTCGCCTTAATGCACTTCCCCGGCCCTTGAAGCCCTGAACTGTTCATGTAGAAGGATGTAGGGTTCAGAGTCCAAACTTGTAGAGTCGTTGTTTGAGTTTGGGGTTTTAGGTTCAGGCAGCACGGGTTGGGGGTTCAGCCCCCTGAATCCTTGGAATACGTAGTCACGGCATGAATGCAGTTGATACTCTAAGCCAGTAAGCGCGAAATACTGAAATCTAAGCATCCAAAACACACCTCTGTGTAGGGTAGTTTTCAAAAATCGGGGTCCCCTCGAGGCGTACAGAGAAAAAGGATTAAAATATATTGGGGTCTATATTGGTTCCCCGGTTTGTCGAACCTTTCATAGGACGGTCTTTAATTCTCAAGGCGACAACAAACCCTAAAACCCTAAACTCGCAACCCTAAACTCCAAACTCTAAACCCTACAGTAAACCTTGAGCGCTAAACCCTCACGAGAAGAAGGCTACCTTTGGCTTCTCTACCTGCCCGAAGCTCCAGGCACGAAACCCATCGGCCTTAACCAACCCAAAGCCCCCAACCGTTTCAGGGCCCAAACCCTAAACCCTAAGCCCCTTAAGAGAAGGAGGTGGGTGTTTCCAGGCTTGTAACCCAGAATCCTGGCACGAACTCCAGCTCGCAGGTTTAAGGTTTAGGGTTTAGAGAAACCCCTGTTTGTGGTTTGTTCAGGGTGCGCGTCCCACGACGCCCACGCCCGATGCATTGCGGCAACTGTTCCTCTACACACTGAACAAATCAATGCGTAGTATATACTCATGAAGCACATTGTATACATCCCTGGCCCTAAACCCTAAACCCCTATATGACCCCTATATGTCCCCTATAAACCCCTTTGGATACATGTATTATGAACCCTAAAGCCTAAATCCCCAAGACTGATTTCTTATGTATATCTTTCCCATGCAGAGCCAGGCCTCTTATTCGTGTGTTAGCTTCTGTAAATCCAGCATGTGAGTAGCTTTTTTAGTGGTTGAACCCGGTAAGATTATATGTATGGGTTTAGGGTTTGGGGTTTAGTTGTTGTTGGTCGTGGAGCCTAGTGAGATTATGTTCTGTAAAAACTATACCCAAAAGGAAGGTCTAATGTTACTATACGTTGGGTACCCAAGTAGGCCAGCCCTTAAGAAGCCGTCCTTAGGGTGCGGTCTCGTGTGGTCGCTTGTATTTGCCCAGAATAAGTCTAGGGTTTGAGGTTTAAGGTTTACTTGAACCCGAAAAAATGCAGAATGATTGCCTTGTTGATGCTATTGTTTGTGCTGTGGGCTATTACGTTGCCCACTTTTGGGGCTCAGGTAGGGATAGTTTTAACTGCAGGAGGACGGCTGACACTACTGAGGTTCAGGGTAGGGTCTGGGCCATGGTGGCCGAGCGGGAGGTAAACTCAATCTGCACTCCGGGATTTAGGGTTTTGGGTTTAAGGTTTAGGTATTTAGGTGTTTTGGGCCGTGCTTTGACCCTACTTTTAGGGTTCAGGTAGTTCCTAAGCCAATCGAGCCTCGGAGTATTTGAGAGTGTGTGCAGACTTACTTAGTTCGATTGTTGGGGACAGTGGGGGTTATTATTTGCAGCATTGCAGGGCTGCTAAGGCAGAACGAGGGGAGTTGCTGAATCAGTTTAGCCGCCAAGTAGGCCCTGCGTCCCGGTAAAGCAGTATGAAGGCGAAGCCCTCCAGGGTTCAGGGTCAATGTTATCACGAACCTAGAAAGGAGGTGTACAAAGAGGTTCTACTGGGGAACCCATTCTAAACCCTAAACCTTCTTACCCTAAACCCTAAACCCTCTTACCCTAAACCCTCTTACCCTAAACCCTAAACCCCAAACCCTAAACCCTAAAAACCTAAACCCTAACACCTAAACCCTGAACCCAGGTTCTACTGTGGAACTCATTCAACTCACCAGGCCCCGGACCGATCGACGATGACCTCTGGTTCCAGAGCCTCGGAAGGGTCTCGGGACTTTGACTGGAGTAGTTTTTTTTGGTTTCTAAACCTAGTAAGATAATATTCCTTATATAGAATCAAATACTATATATACCCCAAAAGGAGGATATAATCTTACTCCATATTGGTCTCGGGACATTGACTGAGGGTTTACTGTTTGCTCATTGGGATGCTGGGTTTAGGGTTTTGGGTTTTGGGGTTTTGGGTTTTGGGTTTTGGAGTTTAGGGTTTAGGGTTTGGATGTTTAGG
>CAJNIZ010005446.1:106110-119295 GCA_905231905.1 Symbiodinium pilosum
CCAAAGTCTAAACTCCTAGTACCCCCCCTTAATGACACCTATAGTAGTCCCCTATATAATCCCCTATCATACCCCCTTTAGGAGTTTGGCCTATGGCGCATGAACGCATTGAAGTAAGACGTGAGCGGCTAAGGCTACAGCAGGAAGTGCTAGCCATGCGTGTCGTCAAGCGTGACAGTCGGGAATCTAAACCCTAAACCCTACACTGGTTGGAAGCAAGCTTCGCATACTTGTTTTAGCCTCGGGGCTCTACCCTTTCGATACCAAAGCCTCAGCAGCCCCAACACAAAACAAGAAGCAGCTTCCAACGTTAGATTAGAATTTAGTGCGTAGGGTTTCCATGTTCTTTCCCATTATTCCTATATAAGCCCAATATACTATAGTGAATTCCATTTTTCCATTGTTCCTATATAGCCCCAACATACTATAGTAGTTGCCATTTTCTTTTCTCCTATATAACCCCAACGTACTATGGCAGTTGCCATGTTATTTTCCATTATCCCTAAAGGCGCCGAAGCAATGAAACGGCCAGCAACTCCTTAGCCAAACAAGCCGCAAAGAGCCCTGATCCCAATCGTGAGTCCCTCACCACCTCACCGAAGAATCTTCGTGCTTAAGGCCAACACTGCTACTTTCCCCAGCAAGAGCAAAAGGAAATCTCACTATTCGAGAGCCCACCTGCAAGCAGCAACGCTGACAAAAACATCTGAATGAGTAAGACCCTCATTTGGGAGTTACGCCTGAGGGCTTAGGGTTTAGGGTAAGGGCCAGCCCATGAGAGCCATGTACTCCCTGTGTGCCGGAGCCCACAAAATGAGCCAAACTTTGCAAAAGTCCTGCACTCTAAACACTGCCTACCAAGGACTTATTACTTTGGTGGCTTCTCAACATGCTACTATAGAGGTCGCCTGTGGGTGTTCCGGCGCGCACAGCACCAGTTGGTCGTCCACTATGCGGAACCTGGGCGAGACTCCAAGATTTTGAAGTTATCTAAGGTCCTCACCACGGGACCCTAGCATGGACCCCTACCTGTTTCCTGGATCTTAACTATGAGCCCTTAATTGGGTATGTAAGGTTTTTTAGGGCAAAAAAAAGTACATACGGACCCCAGGGTTCAGGGCCTACACTAGGCACAGGCCCAAAATCCCAATCTTAGAGTCTAGGGGCACGACCAGTCTCTCAAAAATGTGAGTCTCCTTTTCTGTAATCCTCCTACACTTAAAATCAAAAATCGTGTTCTTAATACTTTTAGAGGTTATTGTGTGACAAAATAATTCGTAAGAGCATAGGAGTTTAGGGCCCGCTATGAGAATGATCCTGCTTGTCAACATCCCCGGGCTGCTGGACTAGGATGCCAAGACTCTGATATGTATCTTGTCAAGATTATGAGTCCAAATGATGGCCCCTTTCTGGCTACCCTGAGTACTAGGGGACGTACTAGGCTGGGGGCCCAAAACAGACGATAATTCTGACAACCTACGATGTCTATCTTTTCTACGATCCCACGATCCCTAGTACAACAGCAGACGGAGACTGAGGTCGGACATCCACTTTTACATAGATGTGGCGTTGTGCCGGATACGCAGCACATGCCAAGTCCCTAAACCCTAAACCTGAGCCCGGTGTAGGTTGTTGGGTTTGGTCGACCTTTAAAAGCATCATAAACCGCTTCGTCACTGCATAAAATACTGTTCCCTTCTCAACTCTGCTTGGGTTGAGGAGTGAGTCGTCCACTCGCCAGCTGCTCGCCACTGATTTTGGGCTGAGGAGTGAGTGTTCCAGTCTCCGGCGGATCGCCATTCTGTCCACTCCGCATGGTCCTGCCACGAGTTGCCTCTCCAGGAACTGCTGCTCCATGCGGATGCTGAGGCTTCAGTGTCATCCCTCGCCCACTCAGCTGTTTGTCTGTTGCTGGCCGTCCACCTTCAAACCAAGAGCAGGAGAATAATAACCCTCCAACGCCCCTAATGCCCTAATGTTGAATACTACCCCCTATCATACCATTAGGGAGACAGAAAAGAGAGAGAGAGAGAGAGAGCCCTAAACCATAAACCCGAAACCCCAAACCCTCAACCCTGAAGGAGTGTAGACCCTGAACCCTACGCCCTCAAGCAGTGGAGGAATTGCGGCTGTGTCCCGGACGCTTTGGTTTCCGCTCGCTTGTCCTCTTCCTGCATGGAGCGGTTTAGTGCTCAGGCTCTGCGGTTTAGGATCTTCTGCCCGCTTGGAAGAGCTGAAAGAGGGTTTAGGGTTTAGGGTTGAGGGCTTAGATGAAGCCCCTATGAATCCAGACAAACTCCGAACCAGTCTGCACATCGTCTAGTACATTCCCCTCATTGCCTTCCAGGGATTCACGCAGGAAAGCCGGTTCTAAGGGGGGCATCTTGGGTCCTTCCTCCACCAATTAAGATTTTAGAAGTGGGGTCATATTAGAGGCTCTGTATACGTGTATGAAAAACATTATCCCAGACTCCCTAGAGGATCCAAAAAATGGAAACCCCCCAAAATGGCTCCTTTACTACATTGGGGAACCTAAGGGATTACTAAGGGGTTCCATTTTTTTGGATCCTTTAGGGGGTCTGGGATCAAGCTGTTCATGAATGGGGCCAGTACCCAGGAGATAGCCCATGGCTCGAGGGTGGCAAACCCCGCAGACGAATGTTTTGACGTAGGTACTGCCCCCCCCCCCCAGTAACAGTCTATATTAAGGGTCCTATTAAGGGCTACATATAACCATATTATACTTATTATCCAACTGTTATTGAGGGGGGGCAGTACCCAAGTCTCGACGTGGATGATAATCAAGCCCAAAACCCAAAACCAAACCCTAAACCTGAAGCTCCAGTACCCTTACCCCAACATTGAATTGAAAAATCCACTCTGTACATACCAAATACCCCCGCTGCAATTGTGTACACTTGAAACTAGATTTTGGACCTGAAGCTCCCTTCGACCCTTATCCTCACCTCCAAAACCTCTACCCTGAGCCTAAAACTCAAGGCCTAAACCCTCAGCCCTCAACTCCTCAACCCTGAACTCCAAGCCATGAACTCCTTCACCCTAAACCCTGAACCCTACCTGAACCCCAAAAGTATGCAAAATAATAGCCCAAAACACCTATACATAGCCCAAAAGGCCATTATTCTACATACCTTTAGGGTTCAGGTACACCCTAAACCTGTTTAAGAGTTTCAGGATCTGAGCCCTGGCTTCCCTGAGCCCCTGAAGAGTCCTCCTCGGCTTTGTTTGCCAGGGCCTAGAAGCAAGGCCAAGCTTTGGGGTTTAGGGCTCTTAGGATTTACGGATATTGACGGTCTACGGTTCATGAACAAGGATTGAAGATTTAGGGCTTAGAGGTTAGGGTATACAGGATTGATGGGCGTTGAAGGGATTCAGGGTTCAGGGTTTGCAGGCTTTAGGACTTAGGGTCTGACGTTTCAGGTCTGGGGTTTAGAGTTTAGGGTGTTGGATGTAGGGTTCGGGGTTCACAAGGTTTAGGGCTTAGGATTTACGGCTAAGGGTTGAAGATCCAGGGATTATAGCTGTGGACTTCGGGCTTAGAGATCATGGGATTCAGGGTTTTGGATTTAATGTAGAGTGCATGATCTAGGGCTTGGAGGCGCGGATCTCCTAAAACCCACCGCCAAGCCGCACTGATCATTTCAATTCTTGCTGCATTTACTATGATCATTAGGACAAGGAGCCAGTTTGGGATACGGGGGCTGTGGGTAGAAGGCTGGGAGAGAGTTGGGTTTGGAGGTTCTGTGTTTGTGCTGGCCCTGGTAAGTGGGGGCTGCGTAGGGGAAAGATCGGGAGAGAGAGAGGCTGAGAGACAGGGAGAGAAAGGCAGAGGATACGAGCCATTGTCTAAACTCCTAGTATCCCCTTAATAGCCCCTATAGTAGTCGCCTATATGATCCCATACACAACCTCCCTTTAAGGAGTTTAGACTATAGCTCATATGTGTAAATGTAGGTCCAGAGGCTTGGGCGCGGGATGTGGCTTTCTTTGAAGGAGATGAAAGGAATCAGGGTCTCGAATACAAGGATCCTAGACAGCACTGGTAACTTTGTGATAATGGGAGAAGGGTGTGCAATACAAGGGCAGGGCTCCTTTCCTGCGCTGGGGTCATTCTTTTTAAGCGGTATTTCTGTTGGATTCTTAGGTCGTGTGCGAAAGAAGCGAAAGAACCTGAAGGTATCCTCCAGGATTGAAGACTTCTTACTTTGTCAGCCGCGTATGGGACCTGATCAGTGGTATAAGAGTTCCTCCTGACAAGAACTGCTTTTGCGGACTATGTTTTCCTCATTTGAGCCCCGCCCAAAACCTAGAGGCCGGCCTTCTATCCAATTCAACGCGATATCCTTCTTTACTCTTATCGTTTCCCAATCCAATAACAGAAATGTTAGAGACACGGGCTTTCGGGATAATTACAAGCTTTGCCTATAGTACGCTAGAAGATCTACACAAGGTCTCGGGTTTAGGCTGTGCCCCGTTGGGCACAAATAACAGCAGAGGCCCTTCGCATGCCTGCATGCTGTTGAGATCCTGAATAGAGCGGCCTCCAAAAGAAACCCTTAGTTGTGAGAAACCAACGGCCCCAGAGTACCCAGAGCCTTCAACTGCTGCCTCTTTTAAGCGCTGTTGTCGCTACTGTAGAAGTTACACGAATTTACACTGGAAAGGGCCTTGGTTCACATATGAGGGTCACAGGGATCTTTCTTATTGTTTGCTTGTCGTTTTGGTCACCTCATGTGCCGATTAAAGTATGGATTCAACATGGTCAAAATGGGCAGATGGTTGGCATTGGGTTCATCAAAGTAGGATACATCATGAGATTTGGCCTGCGTGGGTTCCATGTAAATAGGACAGATTCGGGAGCTTCCGTCTGCACGAGATCGATCTAAATAGAACATGTGGATCTTCGGTCTACATGGAGTCAATGTAAATAGGATACATGTGAACTTCCGTCTGCATGGGGTCCATATGAGCTTCGGTCCGCGTGGGGTCCATACGCAAACCTGTCGAAAAATAAGTACGTTCTCTTTGTTTGTTTTACTCTTATCGTTTTCCCACGATCTGGCACAGGCCGAAAAATTGTGTCAGCTCTATATGAAACTTAATTTTCCGGGTTTTGGTCCCGGCTCATTTGAGCCAAAATCTAAACACTCCTAGCATCACCCTTAACACCCCCTTCAATACTCCCCTATATAGTCCCGCATATACCCCCCCTTTAAAGGGGGCCTAACATTAAAGAGGGTCCAACATTAAACCGTCAACCCCGAACGCATAACCTGGACTCCTACGGCTCCACTCGTTCGAGCCTCACGATCTTCGTTGCCCTCGAAGCGCCAAAGGATGTACCTCCCACTCAGAACTTGCAACACCCAGGAAGCAGAAGCTACGCCCGAAATCCTACGATGCTCGGGTTTGCTAACACGACTCAGGGCTTTAGGGTGTTAGGCCTTACCTGTACCCCAAAGTAGGTAAAATGATAGCCCAAGACACCTAAGCACAGCCGAAAAGACTAGTATTATACATACTTCGAGCGTTCAGGTATTCCTGACATCTTACGTTTCTTTGTTTTAAAGCTCGCAATGTTCCATGAGTCGTACCAAGGCTTTCAATGTGTCCCCTGGACCCCTCTACTCGCTCCGAGGCGTAAATCCCTGAATGGCTGTCCATCAACAGTCTCTAGTACCTGAACCCCAAACCTAGACCCTCCTTCTACCCTCTATTAGGGCCTAAGTACCTACTATTAGGAACCATATACCCCAATTCAAGGGTACAAGGAGGGTCCTGGCAAGTATGTAGAATAATGCCCTTTTGGGCTATTTTATTGGTTTGGGTTGCTATTTTGCCTACTTTTTATGGTTCAGGTAGGCGAAAAGGCCACCTTTGTTGCGAGAAAAAGCTGGGTTGCTGTAAGGAACTTAAGTTAAGTTACCATAAGTATGGGCAGATAAGGAATTACAATTAAGTTACGTATACCATATTAAGATTTAGGGCTTAGGATGTAAGGTTTAGGGTCATCATGATATAGGTATATAGTAAGTAGGTAAGCAAGTAATGAAATAATGGGGTTTCTTAATCAACTTGAGTAAAGCTCCTGAACAGCAAGCAACGCAGAACAGGACACAGAGCATGATTCAGGTCAATGCTGAGTCTTCAAGTGAAGCCCGGCGCTGAGCAGCCCTAGCAATAGTGTAACAGTTGACATCTCAGCTCCAGGAACTGGGCTGCTGCTAAGGAGTTCAAAGAAAGCTACCACAACATGTGTACATAGTACCCTAAGGGTCCAAGTACCTAATAATCATATGTTTTGGGTATACTATAATTACGATTATCCAAAACCCAAGTACCTAATTATTGGGTACTTGGACCCTTAGGGGTAGTCAATAACAGGGTTTCTTTATTACAGTAACTTAGATGAAGCTCCTGAACGGCAACCCCCAAAAAGGAACCTAAGGAATTCGAAAAAAAAGTAAAGGCTCGAAGGCCGGACCGAAGTCTGCTAATTGGAGGTTCATGGCACTTATAGTGACTTATAACCCCCTAACTGGACTTATTTAGGATATCCCAAATCTAAGTATGATTTTAAACCCCAAGTTAAAAGCAATTGTTGAATCCCATGAACCCCTAAACCCTAAACTCTAAGTACCCTGAGCCATAAACCCTTACCCGAAGGCTCACTCGGTTGCGGTGAGCTCTAGGTGCTCCTTTCCAAGGTGCAGGGTTGTTGCCAGCTCGGGGCTTGGCTTTCAGGTTTTAGGGGCTTAGGGTTTAGGGCTTGGGGGGGGGTTAGGATTCAAGGTTTGGGGTTCAGGTTTTAGGGTTTAGGGTTTTGGGGTTTCAAGCCAGTTCAGGCTTGCTTTGAAGAATTGCAGAAGGAAGGCTTCCCAGCACCAACCCGGATCTCTTATTGGAATCGCAGTGGGGATCGCTGCGGCATGTGGAACTTTCTGGAGATGAAGGTTTGCTGAAGGACCATGGGCGCATAGAAGTCATCCTCACAAAGTCTGTAGGCCCAGGGTTTAGGGGAGTTTAGTAACCCAGCGCCCCAAACCTCCTGATGACCATATGACTCAGTACAGGATCCTGGTTTTGGGTGACGCGAGTACCGATCTCCGCTTACTATGGGGTATAGTTTGAGAGAGTCTTATATGTAGGAATACTCCCGTGGATTCGGTCTCTCATTCCCTACTGGAAAGTAGGGAGACAAACATCCTGCGAAAAGGCTATGATAGGATTTTGGCAGAAGGCAGAGCTGTTATCACATACTGCAGATGGGGTATATATTGAACCAAACTCCATAGCCCCAATCGTGGTAAGTACTGTACACAGGGGATCCTAAATGCTGCAAGATGTCCTGCGTTCACCCTAGAACCGAAATAAACAAAACACCGAGTAGTATGTATATCCCCACCACAGGGATCGGGTAGGGGGCATAAAGGCATAGAGATGACTCCTGTCTTCAAGCATCTGCTCAAGACCCATGATCCGCACCATTTGTTCAGGAGGCTTGTCCACCAGCATGTAACGTAGGGTTTAGGGCTTGAGGCCTGGGGAACATTGAAACTTTCCAGTCTCACATTCCATATCATTCAAACCACACAAACTATATCACGGGCTCGTGACTTGAAAGCACAAACCCTCATCAGGGAAACTAGAATGCATGTACACGCAAGCGTGTAGTTGTCGCGGGCCCCTTTGTTACATACCCCCTTTGTCGCGGCCTGTTTTTACATATCTTTGTCGCGAAGGCTTGTTGTTTAGGGTTGGGGGTTTAGGGGCATGCCTATGGCACCAGGAAAGAACTTTGTCGCAGAGGTGCTTGTCGCCAGCCAGGCAAGTCTGTTATGAGCCTGTCGCAGAATGTCCGCTCAAGCCTGTTACAACCTCATGTTTTGGCTTCACAGCCAAACGCACTGTTTGGGATTCTTCTTGCAACGAACTAACTGAAATCACAAATTCCTATAGTTGAATGCTTCCTGGAGCTCCTAATCTTAGCCAGACATGGTTTGCACTTTAGGGTTAGGTCACCATGACGCCCTAGCTGTGCCCCCATTACCCTTTGTGAATCGTGTGCATGTCTTACAAGCCTCATAGCGTCGATCCCAGGCCAATGCAGAAATCGCCCTGCACGTCAACGCTCACAAGCAAAAGTCTCAAGCTGGATCATCAATCAAAGCTTTGAACACGGTTGATGGACCAAATCCTGCATGACCCATAGGGAACTACTACGCTTTCTTAGATACGGAGAATTCGGTATACGGGGTCATACTGGCTTCGGTGCATCGACAATCTGAAACAAAAAAAACGTCACACACTGTATCCAGAATAAAAGCCTAAACCCTAAATCCTTGAGTTCTAAACTCTAAACCCTAAGCTCTAAACCTCCAAATTTATGTCGCAGACATAGGAGAAAGAGCTTCAACCTGCCTGCCCATAACCACAAGGTACGTGGGGGCAGGTGAGATATTGTCTAAACTCCTAGTATCCGCCTTAATAAGCCCCAGTCTGGTCCCCTATCTAATCCCCTGTATAACCAGCCTCTCAGGAGTTTATCATCATAATCAAAATGCTGGCCGGGGCCTCCAAGTGATGGAAGGCATGCTGTGCCACGTAGGCCATCCGGAGGTTCCTAAATCTGGATTAAATTTAGGGTTTAGGGTTACCTAGACCCTCCAATGCAATACTTTTTTGGTAGCCCTAACAAGCATCCTGCCCAGAAAAACCATACCGAACCAAAAAAGGAACCGCATGGGAGGGTCCAGGTAGTGACTGGATCAGGGCTGAGTGGTTCGGGGATGAGGATTTCAGAGCTGCGTTGGGCTTGGGTTTGGAGATTCGGACCAACAGTAACCCTAGATCCTAAACCCAAACCTTAGGTTTAGGCATGAATCTGAAGGGAGGTCAGGCATCCCCACTAGCGGTTCTGCCTGTTTGGTCTAGTCCAATATAAGGGCCGAAAAATTATCACTATACTTTGTTGTGATCGGTTTGAACTACCCTGTACCATAATTATTCTTCGGCATGATATATTCTTCTTCTTCTCCAAAAGCATGACCACAAATGAGGATATAATCTTACTCTCTATTGGTGCTACAGTATCCCTAGGTAGAATACTAGTCGCTAGTCATGAGGTTTTCAGGCTAGCTGCAGATAAACCATCTCGGGGGACCCCTAAACGGGGGGATTGGGATCATACTTACTGGTTCTTACGAATAGTAGGGAATAAGTGAATATAAGTATAACTGTATAATCTCTACAAAAACCCCTGCAATTCCTACTTAGGACCCGTAAGCATAGGGGTACAGTGGGAGCCTGTGTTCCGGATGCTATAGAACTCGTTGTTAGAACTCCCGTATAGGATCTGAAGCTTTTCCGCCACAACCCTTGGAATTTACAATTACCCCTGGAACCCTAGGCCCTAAATCCTAAACCCTAGATCCCAAATTCCTAAACGCTAGACTCCATCTTGCATGTTTCTTACGCTTTTGAGAAAACCACGGTAGTCTCCCAAAATAGGGGGACCCAATATAGACCCTAAAATACTATCAGCCTCAGTAACCCATCATTTTCGGAAACCCTAAGCCCGCCACCCTAAATAAGCTCTACATAGCCCCATATATCCCCTGTAAACCCTTTTAACAACACCCAAACCCTAAACCCTAAACCCTCACATCAACTGAAGGCAAGCTGCGGGTGACGATAAGCAGTGCCGCGATCTGGGGCCAGTTCGCCCACCACCTTACTCTTGCCCTATCAATGGTTATAGGGGATATTGTAGGGTTTACGGGTCTAGGGGGACTACTAAAGGGGATATTACGAGGGATCCCACCAATATGGTACAATTGTATATAAGGGGGATTTCTTTATGGTGGGGGGGATGAGGGGGTTACTATTAAGGAGAGCGGCTTAGTTGTAGACTTTGGAGCACAAGGTTTTCGCTATGGACTTAGAGCCCAGCGTTCAAGATTAGAGAAGCAGGCCACTGTAGGTAACTACCAGTACTCCAAAGATGGTTAATTCCAAAATCCTATGTCTGTAGACTTTGGACGCAATAGGGTTTAGGGTGTTAGGGTTTAGGGTTTAGGGTCAATGTAGGTACTGTTGATATTTGTAGAGTGCATATGCCGAACGTGTCTCGTCTTCTGCCATTTGCAAGACCAGCCTGCCAAATGCTCGAACCAGAATTGGGGGGTCTCCAAAAAGAGAAAACAAGGCAAGATTTCGAGTCTATTGGGGTCTATATATAGAATTGGGGGGGTCTCCAAAGAGAGAAAACAGGGTAAGGGTTCCAGTCTATTTGGGTCTATATGGGTCCCCCAATCTATGTCTATATGGGTCTCCAAAAAAGAGAAAACAAGGTAAGGATTCCAGTCTATTTGGGTCTAAATTGGGGTCCCCCAATCTATGGAAGCTGCCACATTTCATAAGCCCTAAACCGTTTCACCCCTCGCCCGACCCCAAAAACTCTAACCCTCCAGCCCTAAGCCACACATTCCCTAAACCATGTCATGTGAGTTACAGTCAACCTTTCCTACATAACTTAATGGACATGGGTGCCTTGTTAGGGACAATGCTGAGCAAGAGGGACCCTATGTCCACTGTAAAGGGCTGCTCATTGTGGCTAGTATTGACAATAGCCAAATCCCCAAACCCCAAATCCTCAACCCTGAGCCCCAAACCCTAAACTCTGATCCCAAGCCTTAAACCCTGCACCCCAAACGCGGAACCGTGTGGGCCCCGACCAGCCCTGCCACTGTCGACTTGCCAGCGCCGTTGGGGCCCATGATGGCCACCCGGCTCCTTTCTGCAGCTTCACTCAGGCTTGCCACAGAGACGGTTCAGGGTTTAAGGCATCAGGGTTCATATGGATTTAGAATTGTAGGGTTTAGGCCTTAAGGTTTAGGGTATGCATAAAGGAAGGTGGTGTACCTCCTGCTGCTTTGGCGTCTTTACCTTTCATTAAGAGTTTAGAGACCTAAATCTTCCTCATGCAAGTTCTAAAGCCCAAAGGGTCCGTGTAGGTATATAATATGTTCGTGGGCCCTGAACATAGGAATCTGGGAACCCCTCTGGGCCCTCAGTATATACTATATATCTACACTGACCCTTTGGGAAAAGCCTTCAATGCACACTCTTAGTGCATGTTGTTGCTCTTAGTCTTCAGCACAGGTGCTGCATCCTCCCTGTCTTAAAATCCGTAAACCTGAAACGGAAACAAGGGTCCACGTGAATCTAGGCTCAGGGTTTCGGGACATGACCCCACCAGCTCAAAATCGAGGGGTGCTAAGTCCTGAGAGCAGAGATGCATATGGCCATTTTTATGAAGGGACCATAGGGATCACGCTTGAACATCCATGCACAGCATGATAAGCCTTCCGCCCTAAACCCTGATTGAGCCCTAAACCCCCAGCCCTAGACTCCTAGATCCCCAAATGGTTCAGGGTTTAGGGTTACCCTCGACCTTACACCCTGAACCCTAAACCCTGAGTGCTACCCTTTTAAGGTCCTCAGGGAGCACTCCACGGTCGCGCCCTTCACGGCAGGCAGCCGACTTTCTGGGTAGGTGAAGGAGACGTTCTGCGCAGCCGGTCTTTTTATTACTTGGGTGTCGGGTTTGGGGTCTAGGGATTTGGGGGTTTAGGGCTCAAGGGTTAGGAAGAAGAAAAGAAGAGCCTTAAGCTTCGGATTCAGAGTTGGTTGTATAAGGCGGAAAAATATGATGTCTGTTGGCTCTCGAAAGGGCACTTACAAGAAGTGTAGGGGTGCTTCTGACTAATAACAGTAAAAATAGTAGTAATAACAATATGACAGTAATAATAGTAAGAACAGTAGTAATAATAACAGTAATCATAGTAAGAATAGTACTAATAATTAACTCAGAATCTGGGCAGAACCTAGGTGTAAGAGACATGCTGTATAATCATGTCAGGGTTCAGTGGCGAAACTAAAATTAAGGATAGATTAGATCTACGGATCCTTGTGGCTCTTCAAAATCGACAGGGCCATTGGTTAAGGGCTTTAGGGTTTAGGGTTTATAGGGCTTAATTTGAAAGGAACACTGTGGAGTCTACTGGTGCTTACCCCGGGGGTGGAGGAGTGAATAGTAAAAACTTTTCCCGGGTCGGGGTGGGGGGATCCAATATCCCACTCACGCTGAAGCGTGAGCAATGTGAGGAGGGAAGCACCGCACCCCAAACCCTAAACCTTATCCCCTAAGCGGCCCTGAATCCTTAAACCGCCTAAATACTAAAGAGCCCTTGGGCCATGTAGGTGAAGGAGATGGGCTGCACAGTCTAGCCAATGTAGGATCCTAAACAACTAGAGTAGGGCTTGAGGGTTTACGGTTGAGGGTTTAGGGTTGAGGGTTCAGGGTGGGGATAGAGTTTAGGGTTTAGGGTTTAGGGGTTTGTTACAGTATTGTTCTAATCGCTTCCCCCTAATAATACACGACGTCCCCCCCCCCGTAATAATAATGATAATAAATAATCCGGTGGGTCAGAACTTATTTATTATTAGGTGGACATATTCATTGAAAGGATTTGGTAGGGCCGCCTTTAAACTCCTTACAAAATCAATCAAAATCGAGTTAAATCTTGTTAGAATCAATTGAAATTTAATTAGCATCCCTTTTAAAATCAATTACAATCGAACTAAATTCCCGTTAGAATCAATTGAAATTCAATTAACATTCCTTTTAAAATCAATTAAAATTGCATTAAAATCCCGTTAGAATCAATTGAAATTTACTTAACATTCCTTTTAAAATCAATTAAAATCAAATTAAAATCCCGTTAGAATCAATTGAAATTCAATTAACATTCCTTTTAAAATCAATTAAAATCAATTAAAATTGCATTAAAATCCCGTTAGAATCAATTGAAATTTAATTAACATTCCTTTTAAAATCAATTGAAATTTAATTAACATTCCTTTTAAAATCAATTAAAATCAAATTAAAATCCCGTTAGAATCAATTGAAATTCAATTAGAATTCCTTTTAACACCAATTGAAATTGAATTAAAATCCCGTTAGAATCTATTGAAATCTAATTAAGATTCCTTTTAAAATCAGGTGACATCGAATGAAATTCAATTGAGATTTAATTAAATACGGCTAAAACTGTAATAAAATAATTTGAGGTCGTATTCAGTTGTTGTATATAAAATCCT
>CAJNIZ010005446.1:126219-146204 GCA_905231905.1 Symbiodinium pilosum
AAACCCTAAACCCTAAGCCACGGTTTAGACTTAGAGCTTGCTTTGGGTGCGGTTCGTTGCAACTGGGGGTTTAGGGGTTTAGGGTTTGGGGGGTTTAAGGTTTACAGGGTTTAGGGTTAAGGGTTCAGGGTGTAGGGTTTAGGGGTTTAGGGGTTTAGGGGTGTAGGGTTTAGGGATTCGGCATCCACCAGTAGTAATGGTATCATCGGGATAGTATGAATGGACCTATATGACCATTAACCCATGCTGACTGCTGGTCTGGTCACTGTCATTTGATGGGGGGCTTCATCTAAAGTTTAGGGCCTTACTTGCAGATCACCGATACCTATAACTCGGGAAGCACTACCCCAAGTCTAGGGTTTACGGTTTAGCCCTAAAGGCAAAACCCCAAGTCTAGGGTAGGCTGGAGGCCCTGTAACACTCATTTTGCATGGCTTGGTAGCCATTGTATAGGGATCATGGGTAACGGGTAAAGAAAGGTACAATGTTTCAAAACCTACTCCTCGAGTCATAACTTGAATCATAACCATACTTACTCCGAGTGTACCGGGGCGGGCGGAAAGTTGGCCACGGAGCAACTTCTTCAGCTGTAGATGGGCCAAACCTCTTCCCTCCAGACTCCTCCCTCAGCACCAGGGCCTCAAATCCTCCGTCCCGGAACAGTTAAACCATTCCTCCGTCAGCACAAGGCCTCAAGTCCTCCGTCCCGGAAGACTTAAAGCACTCCTGCATCAGTATAAGGCCTGAAGTCCTCCGTCCCGGAATACATGATGTGTTTATCCCCGGGTCATAATTCCTGCTTTAGCAAGGCTGGTGAAAATGAGCATTGCGGACCTCCGGGTCCCTAGCTATGTAGCAATACACTTGTCACTATACACGAAAACCCAAGCAAAGGTTCTTTCATACCCTGCTGGGAAGGGAAGTTAGCCAGTGCTCCGGGGCAGTAGAATGTCGCTTCCAATGGCAAGACCCCGTCGGGACTTCTACTCGATTGTTGTGTATGACGCCGGATACAACCTGCAAACACTGTGGACTTGAGGGGGTTAGGGCTTTCTTATGAGCACAACACTGGGAGCCACACAAATAGAGTGACATGACATGGCAGTGAATGACATGGAATGGAACTAAGCAACCAGTCTTCACGACCTGCAGATCGACGGCCTAAATCCGCTGCTTCTTACTTACCTACGAAACGAACATGCTGTAAGAAATCAGCACAAACATGAAGTGCTTGGGTGGTTCTTTTCTGGATACTACTGAGAAGGGTCACCCATCCACCGTAATTTTTCTCGGGCTTGTTCCCTCTTGAGGGTTTATAGTCCCCCTTAAGTAGATAGAATATGGCTTTGGGTATATTATAATAAGGTCCCTATATACCCCATATCTTATCTTTCAACATCAAACGGTTGCCAACAACGACCCAGCTGATTCAGCAAGAAAAGCGAAGGTACTAAGCCCTCAGCGTGGAGAATGTGAGTGCACACCCGGTCGAGGAAGGGCGCCTGAGTATTCGAATGTTCATGGGTACAGCTAGCATTAGCCTGAGGTTCAGAGTGCCCAAATATCAAGTACTGAAAGACATTCAGCTTCTTGTATTTGCCGCCTGAATACTTTCATAAGTACTCACCTCCCCTCATAACTCCCCCACCCCCCCGAGTAATCCATCCGCCAATTCTTGGCAACACAGGTGGGTGGAAGTTTTCTAAAGTATGGGGAGGGGATTTGCCACTAGCAGGATTAAATAGGCTGACTATAGCTACCGCCTCAGTTTTGCTTCGTATAAGCCTTCTTATGACTCATGTAACTTACGACTGCCCATGAGCCTCCAAGTAGGCGGTTTCAAGGTTTGGGCTTTACGCTTACTGATGGGGTGTCCCTTCGCGTGGGCGAATTCTTTCCACGGCAGGTCTAATCAAACGTTTATGAGGCTCGGTAATTACTTTGTTTGCTTTTCGGGGCCATAACCTCACAGAATACTTGGGATGTGAGTCTAGGTACGGGAGATGAGTTAGGGTTATACGCTCAAAAAACTTTCTAAGTCCCCTGAACCTCTTAGTTGCTGATCTGGGCTCAGGGTTTAGGGCTCGGCTGCCTTCTGGTTGTCGCATGCTCTGCCAAGATTCATCAGCAAACTGGGAGAACGCTCCAGGTTGTGTGCGGGGAGTTCTGCAAACACTGGTACAGTAGCGAGACTATTTGATTCTAGTAGTCTTTTGGGGTGCATTGTTCCGGGTTTTCTATAATCTATAGGCACAAAATTTGCTAGACTTGCAGGCTTCTACATGACAAAGATGAGTGGGCACTGGGTTCGGCTTTCTCATGGTAGACCAAGTTCACAAAAAGAGTGACCTCTGAGCTCACTGAATCGTTTTCTCACCCAACGCTCGCAACGTGTAAAAGAAAATGGAACACGGCATGGAAACTGAGTTTGAACAGGTGGTTATGCGGAGGATGTGCGGCTTGTGGTAGCCCAACAACAACACCAAGGACCTTATGAGAATCCTAAGCTGGTCATAGGGGCTTGAGTCTCGGGGCTGGGGATACCAAGGCCACTTATTACACTTTGCTCGCAACCTAGCCCCATATCGTCATAGGACTGGGTCAAGACGCCTTTTTGCTTCTACTTCCAGTTCTGAACCTGAATACTCCCTGGGGAGTTTAGGACTTAGCCGCTTAATTTAGGATTGAGATCCCATAAGACTGGCAAAATCACAAAGATTACTGTCCGGAACCCCCAAGCTGGCAAGAGTACTCCTATGATGCGTTCCATAAGAGTTTCTCAAAACTACCTCTACAGGATGCTTACCAGTGACCCCCCATCATCCGTTGAAGCCCTCACTTACTTACAAGCTCGTGCAACCCTTACAAGGGCATTCTGTTCTTGCTGTAGGGAGCAAGGGTATAAGCACACATAACTGCGCAGGCCCTGAGCTATCTTCAGGCGTTGCTGGGCCGCGGACGTCATGTGAGACAACCAGCACAGTGACGGTTTTCTCCGTGTCGTCCTTCAGGATGTGCGGGCGAACCCCAAACCCTAGAAGCCCCGTTGCTTGCATGCAGGCATATGCCGTTTCGCCACATCATGAGACACGTCAAACTAATGAGCGCTTTGCTCTAGCATCAATGAAGGACATGATGTGACATATGGGATTGCAAAATGACGCCCAGGTAAATCTCTTATCCCTGCATGTACAGCATTATCGTTGTATTTTCCTCTTTATCGTTTTACAGTGTTTCGGCAGTACTACATCATGCTAGTATACATTAGTACTGCCCTTGTGCTTGCGCTACATGCCGATAGATATCGCGGTTTGGAGCTTAGCATGGAAGCTTAATGTTTATGGCTAGCATTGTGAAGTGAGTTGGCTGCTTCCGCGGTAATCTTTTCGAGTGCAAAGATACCTTTGCGACGCGGGTTCTTCAGCGCTTCATTTGCAATGACAATGAAAACTTTGGCAGGGACTACCATGACTAGCGAAGCCTGTTTCCCGGAAACCAACATTATCGTTTTGATTATCGTTTTATTATCGTTTTGGACACCACGTGTTTCGTAAATTCTGGCTCTAGATCAGGGGACGTCGCGGCCTAGGCTCTGGGGCTTAAAAAGTCTAGATGGGGCAAGACTTAGATGTGCCGTCTTGAACCTTATCGTTTGTATTCCTCTTTATCGTTTTTCCAAGAAATGGATGCGGTGATGCAGTTGCGGCCTATCCTTACTTAAATCCAATACTGGGGGTCATTTTGCAACCCCAGATGAAGTTTGGTATCTTCAGACAAGCCAACATGGGCATTCCTCAAGACACTTTATAGAAAGAATCTTCTGTCCCCTTACAATCCGCGTATATCCCTAAGGGGTCCTTGGAAATATCCAAATGCGAGAATAGCCCCACATCACCCCCCAACCAAAGTGGCCTACACCACGACTTGCTTACACTGGTCCTTCCTTGCTACACGATACACACAGCCGTGGGAGCTTGAGAGACTTATGGCTTAAGTAGGATGCCTGCATGATCCTAAGTAGCACCTTGTTCATAATTGAAATAACGGTATTCTAGCATACTAACCCTAACCCTAATGCTGTACAGCTAGAAACGATACCCATATTGGGCCCTAACGTAAGACAACATTACCTACACTTGGACTATTGGGATCTCTAGGGTAAAGTCATGCATGCTTTCTAGTATCAACAGTCGGGGTTCGAATAATGGCATCGTGCTCAAAGTGAATAGAACTGCACAAGATGCACGCGCTAGGGTTTAGGGATTAGAAGCTGCCTTATATGGGGGTCGTTCTCCATAATGAGGGGGATTGGGAACCCCAACCCTAAAATTGCAACTCCCAGTGTAGCCATGTGGTAGTTATAGGGGCGTTCTCGTAGAGGTTGTAAATGCCCCTGCAGTAGGAAACGCAAGGATATACAGAGAACATGAGAAGAGAAACCCTCACACCTACGCCCTGAATCCTTGCACACGCATCCTGCAGCGTGTGGATGTAGTCCACTAGCCAGTCGATATGCCTGAAGCTTAAGGTTTGGAGTTTGGGATTTGGCGGTTTACCTGAACCCCAAAATTACCCCTGGCCGTTTGGGCTACATTTAGGTGTTTTGACTGTTTCCACCTGTTTTTGAGGGTTCGGGTAAGGCTTCTACACTATGAAGCGCAGGATAGGCTTAGAGATGTACAGTCCTATAGGGGGCCTAATGGCAAGCTTGTATTCTTTGAAAGCGTGCTTTTTTGTATGGGCTGTTTTTGACTTCAACCTGTACCCCGGGCCCTAAACCCTAAAAGCAAGCTGCTGCGCCCCAAGCACCAAAAGAACGTGGGAGGTTTAGGGTTTAGGACCTAGTTCTCAGGGTGCAAGGTATTTGGCGCTTGATTGAGGCTTAACATGCCAAAACGAATCTTCCTGCATTTCCACTTCTGCAACGTTTGCAGCAGTGTTGTTGGTGGTCAAGTAAAGCCACTCACGCATCATTTCCCCTAAGCCCTGCACCGCACAACCCCGAGCTCTATAATTACCAGAGGTTGGGCATGGGATGTGGACCTAAACTATGGGGATAATGGAAAAGAAAATGGAAACTACAGGGATTATATAGGTTTCTATAGAGATTATACATCTTCTAGCAGACAATACCCTACCGGGCTCCTCTTCGTCCCAGAACCTCCCCCATCATGTGCACCTCCCATCCCGGGATGCTAACAAAAAAACATTCTGGTGCGTTTATACAACGGATGTCATGCGCAGTTTAAAGGCACAAGGAAAGAACCTCAACGTGTAACCCCTCCACCCCAATAGGCCCCTGCACAATCTCTACCTGGATCCCGGCTGTCCTCACTTTGTTGTACTCTGTCCTACAATGTCCTACATATCAGACAGGGCTTATCCTAGTGAGCATAGGACATCCAGGGTGCAGGTGTACATACACTTTTGTGTGATCCCCGCTGTAAAATAAGAACATCTTCTGGGGGCTGGGCGTGGTGTCCAGATGCCCAGTGGGTTCGTCCAGCAACACGACGTGTGCCGACTGGCCACGGTAGCAGCTTCAAATCTCAAACTTTCCCCAGGGATCCCAGATTACAACTGATATCTACATTGTGCCCTGAAGTCTGCAATTTTTACCCACTTTGGGCCCCTGAACCCTGAAACCTAAAACCTAAACCCTGATCCCTAAACTTTAAACCCTAACCCTAGACCCTAATCCCGTTAAACCCTGAACCCTAATTTCGACCCCTCAGGTTTGGGTTTAACCAGCAAAGGCACACCTGCAGGTTTTTGGACCATGACCGATTGATGGAAGAACCTTGCCAAGCCCGAAGGATCCTAAGTTCCTATACAAGCTATAGTGATCTAGGCGATTATATAGGGTTTAGGGTGTAAACTCCTTAAAGGGGTGTTATTTGGGGGGATTATACAGGGGAGTATTTCTGGGGTTCTTAAGGGGATGCTAGGAGTTTAGACTATTGCTCATACAAGGACTACTAATTTAAATCATACTACTAATTCCTAGCATAGAAACCCTATTTTGTACCATACAGATACTTCGGATCCTTTGCCAAGTAAGCGCCACCAGAAAGAGCTTGCTGAACTCCAACTCTAGGGTTTAGGCTTGGGATTTAAAATCTGGGGTTTAGGATTTCGTGCACCTCGCATTTTGCAGTCGCGAGGCCATGTGGGGGTGTCTCAACCAGCTCTACCCTAACGGACCCTAGGCATATCTGGTATGGGGATTACAGGAGCCTGTATTTATGATGTTCAAAGTAACGCGCTGGAATAAACATCGCCCAGATCGAGGCTACGCACGGTCCATACAAGCACCAAGTTAGGATCGAGAGGTGCTTAAAGTCTACCTGAATAGTCTGCATGCAAGGGTGTAGCCTTTGCCCAAACTATGGAGGGTAGCATCCCTCGCCCACCCCAGTGTTGGCCTGTAAGGCCCACCATGGCATGAGGTTTGGAAACCCCCTAAACCCTGGACCCTAACCCAGACCGCGAAGTGAAGGGGTCTGATCAAAATGCAACAATATACTTCGGATCATCACGACAACATGGCGTCCCAGGCACACGAAAACAAAGCCTAGAGAGTTCAAGGGCTGAGGTCCTAAAGCCTCAAACCTAAGCTATGAATTCTGCACTCTGCGACCGGAAGCCCAGACTCATCCCTGAACCCGCCCTACGCACAACCCTGCAAGAGGAGCTCTGAAGCTCAGCCCACGTCGGAGAGTCCAACTTACATGATCGGATTTACGCTCCAGGCGAACCGTTTGTAATCATTCAAGCTTTTACGGTACGTAGTGGTTTCCATTAATAGGGGGCCCCAACACAGAACTTAAAACATGTATCCCCTAGTATGGGGGCCACCAATTATTGCCCCTGCCATCCCCATACCCCAGATCCATGAAGGAGGCCTGCAGCATGGCTCGTGCGAGACCCAGCCTTTCTTTTTCGGTCGTAGGCTGTCTGGGGTTTTTGGCTTCGGGCGTGGCATTGAGTTGTTTGGGATACTTTCTGGTGGTTCTTAGGGAATAAGGGAATATCATCCCCATATAGTCCCTCCTATAAAGTATATTCCCTTATTCCCTACAAGCCCCCAATAAGGATACCATTGATAAGGGTTTGCTTACGGATTCAAGACACAATCGCCTCTCCGAGCATTCGGATAAGTACCCTCCCCTAATTATAAGGGGTTTAGGGTGTAATCCCAACCCTCAAAATTAGGACCCTATGACTATCATATGATGGAAACAGGTTCCTACTTGTGGGGGCTGGGGCTACCCAAATCCCCTTCTTACCTAAACCAATGAACTGGTTCCCTTATCAGACAACAAGGACGGCAGACCAATGATCATTCCAGAGTGGGCACCGAATCTGCGACGGAGGTGTGGTGAGCTAGGGCTAAACCCTAAACCCTAAACCCCTAGGGCCCTGGGGAGTCCCCTTTGGTAGCACCAATTAAGTACTGAAGTGCCCACGGTTGCAGAATTGTACGTATCAGCAGAGCCATGGCATTCCAGACTGCCCCGCATATCTAGCTCGACATTGTGGGTTATAGGGTTTACAGACACCTGTGGGTAGTTCCTAAAAGTAGGGTCCCATTATGTCCCATTGTAATACCCCTAAATAGTAGGTGCCGTATTAAAGTTTATCACCAGAAGGGCCATAATTTTGAGAATAACCCATGTACCAAGACGTTGCCCCTAAACTCAAGACCCTGACCCCTGCAGGGGACTGAACTTTTCCTCGCTACACTGGACACTCACACACAACGAAAAGGCTCTGAGAATCTCAACCCTCCAAATCAGGACCCTATACGCCGAACAGAAGCATGCTATATAAGCGTCCCATCTTCTTTACCGTTTTTCCTTGCCCCTGCTATTACTAGCACGCCTGCGGCATCAGGGCTAAGATCTGAAGGAGTTCAGACTATTGCTTACATGTGTGCTAAGCCCCGAACTCCCAAATCCCATGCGGCGCCTTCATCTTTGCGTGCAGTATGCTCCAAAACCCACACTACCTGCCCTGATAGCAAAAAGCTACTCCTTCTAGCACCAAAGTCTACCGGACCCCTTAAGCGCCTATCAAATTTCAACAGTTCAAGAACACCTATGAGAACTTCAGCTTCGTCACAGGCAAACCAGCAGGATCTGCAGCATAATGTAAAAGTCTGAACAATTATCAAACCGATTCCCTTCCAGAGCCCTTTTTTGCGGAGACCACCCCATCACAAGAACCGCATTCAAACAACAAGGCGTAAATCCTATGTTATCTCTCGGTAGTCTTACACACTTATCGTGTCTTATCCCTGCATCATGCCTCTAAACACCCTTACAGGACTGTTCTCTACTCTTACAAGCCGAAGGCACTTCATACGCCAGCCGCCGCTGAGCGTGCGAATCGGCTGTTGTAGCCTCCGCAAGACATAGGTGCTTCAGGGAGAGTGGCGGGGGGGATCCTTATAATAGTCCTTATATATAATCCCCATACATACCCTGATAATAACCCCTATAGTCATTCCCACTCTAGACCTCATAGGTCTCTTAATCGTCCCTATATGATCGGCCGGCTCACCCTGCAGCAACCAGTAAGGCAAGGGGTCTTGAAGGTTTCTTGGGCAAAGGAGCTTCTGCGGTTTGAGGGTTTAGGATTTAGGGTTTAGGGTTTCTTGGGCGGAGTGATACGGTGGTTTCGGGCTAAGGGTTTAGGTTGCGGCTAAGGGCTATGGGAGCCAGCAAACTACGGAGGGCTGCACAAACTTTGAGGTTCCTTGCGCCTAGGGATGGAAAGCAGCAAAACTGCAGATTGCAACAACACATATGATGCCGAACAAACATAGCAAGCTCCAACCGCCGATGCAAAACGCAATGGTTGAGAATAAGGAACGCATGATGTCTGTAGGCCTAAACCCTAAACTAAACCCTAAACCCTAAGTAGTAGTTTCCATTTTCTTCTCCGGACTTCTAGAGCTGCCGTTGATGGAAGAATTCTCCCATATCACCTTGAGCTGGGAATTTCAGCGCTCTGTGGGCGCTAGGTGGCGCAAGATTTCTTCAATTCGAAAAATTGAAGGTTGCTGGGGCCTCGCAACCTCATAACCTTGGCCGTAATCCTCCAAGTGGTGGACATGTAGGGGTTCAGGACCCCACGGCCCCATGAGCCTCCATGTATAGTATCCCAAACTAATACGGAACCCACTTTTAAGCCCCTACACACCACACACTAAACCCTAAACTCCAAACCCCAAACCCAACCGTATGAGAGAGGCGGTAACCTTCATAGGAACCCACTTCTCTTGCGGACTGCTGCTGACAAGGCAAAACTCCGCTCTTCAACTCGCAAAGCCAAGGCTCAGAGGTTTAGGATTTAAAGTAGGCAATATTGGGGTTATATTGGGATGATGGAAAAGAAAATGGAAACTACTATTTAGGGTTTAGGGTTTAGGGATTAGGGTTTAGGGTAGGGGTTTTGGGGGGGACCTATTAAGGGATACACTACAAATTTAGTCCAGGGCTCATCTAGGTACTCATTGGGGTAGTCTTCGGGTAATATTCGGGTTATTTTGGGATAATGGAAAAGAAAAAGGAAACTACTACTTAGAGTTTAAGGTTGAGGGTTTTGAAGGGCTTCGGATAAAAGATTCAGAATTTAGGACTTTGGGATGCGGATACCGGCAGGTAGAATACGAAACCTTCCAATCAAACGCCTCCGTGTGCCTAGTGAAGGGCAGGCAGCGCGAACGGCGCCACAATGATTCACAAAAACATATGCAAGCAATGAGTACACATACTTGCATATAGGAATTATTTCTAAACAATCCCCACATAACCACTACAACAGAGGACCTTATAGTCTCCTTTTAATAATATCAATTTATCCCTGGTGGCTTAGGACCCCTATTTCGCGAAAATTCTATACTCTGTGGTACGAGCCACTCCCAGAACTTTATGACCTCACACCTCCAGGCTCAGTCTCAGGCCGCGCATTGAAAGGAAATTTGCCCAGAGAACCCTCAACCCTCAACACTTCAAACTAAACGCTACATCCTGAAGCCCCAAGCCCTGAGCCCTAAACCCTTTACCCTACACTCGAACCTTCGACCCCAAACAGTAGAGCGAAGCCCTAAACACAGCTTAAGACGCTACTCAATGTGAAGCCTTCCGGGATCCTAGGAAAGTATGGGGGCCCTGCTTAACCTCGACAGGGCTGCGGTTAAGGAACTTAAATTCAGCTACCATGGGTATATCATACATAACGGGGTTTCCTTATTCTAGGAATTTAAAGACAATTCTTTGACAGCAGCCCAATAGACCCCATAAACCTTCAACCGGAAGCCATCAACCCTCATCTCTGCACCCTCCACCATAAACCTTGACGTTGCAGTCGCTTTAGCCAAGAGACTCTCTTTAGTCTGTTTCGTCGGCCGCGTAGGGAAGCTCCAAGAGTTTCAACCCATTGTGAAGACTCTTCCTAGTGCATTTTGGGCTCGAGCGCCCCAATGGAATCCAGACGCCTCTTAAAAACTCTACCCTAAACGCTAAACCTCAACCCTAAACCGTTTTCCATCTGCGCATGTGAGAGCTCTGCTGCCAGCTGCCGCGCACGAGTCACACCAACCCAAGCGGCCGGCGCCGTTCACCCGAAGGGTTCATAGAACCTAGGAACTATCTGGAGCTCAAA
Organism: Symbiodinium pilosum; assembly: GCA_905231905.1. NCBI lineage: Eukaryota > Dinophyceae > Suessiales > Symbiodiniaceae > Symbiodinium > Symbiodinium pilosum. Next base: position 136,891 of record CAJNIZ010005446.1, read on the forward strand.
AACCAGTATAACGATATAAAGTACCTAAAGCGCTAACAATCTATAGAATAGCCTTTGGGCTCCTTGATTATGAGTTTTGAGCCATGTTGTTGCCTACTTTGGGGGCCTCATTTTTGTAAGTAAACCTACACCTCTGAGATACCCAACATGATGGCCATCAACCCCAAAATAATGGGCGCATAGGCTATTATTATGAGTATTTTGGGGGGTTTCATGCTCCATAGCGCACCTTTGAGAATCCTTTGCAAGGCTTGGTATATTCCATCCTAAACCCTACACCCCCTGGGTCGGCAGAGACTACTCTGGCTTTCTCACGCCTGGCTGTTCTTATGCAGTCAGGGCTATAAAAATCTCACTCCTCCAGAAACACCGTAAAGAACCTGAAGCTGCACAACTTGATGCAGAACTGGGAGGTGGCAAGATGCAGGTAGAATCGACTTTTCAAGGATAAAGACAATATTGTATGTATATAGCAGACGCAGATCTCCCCATTTCAGGGGGAAGTGGAGGAGCAAGCCGTCCCAGTCGTCCGTTTAAATCTTTGGCCAATACTGTGCACAGCATGTCGGCGATGCTGCAGTACTGTACCACAGGGGTTTGAACATCCTACGGCCATCAGCCAGCGTTGAGTTGACCAAGCCAACTCAGTCAGCCGCTCAACAAAAACTTGCAGAGCTTCCAAGAGCTTCTTACCCTGCACGATGGATGTTGGAGTGTAATGATATTTTCTATTTTCTTCTACACAAGCTCCAGGCGAAACCATTGCGCGCTCTGAGTCACACCTTACCCACTTTATTTCTACACGGAGATGTCATCGGCTCAGTCCATGAACAGCCCATGGGTTGCAAGCTGCACTGGCTGTCGGCAGAATGGGCATGGGCGACGGCCTAGTTGCCGCTGGCAACTTTGACCTAAGATGCCAAGGCCAACCCTATGCCCTAAACCCGGAATTCTTCATTGATTCACGGCTGCAGATGTGAGCATGTGAACCGTAAAAGCTAAATTTGAGGTTCATGCCCCCCCTTCCAATTCAAAGCCAAGCAAAACAGGACTCAAGAAATGGCCTCGGCCTTGCAAGGGGACCTCGGGCCCCAAGTCTGCGACTATGACCTGCTTGGTTCAAAGAAGCACAAGTGCAAGAAGGCAAGTCAGCCATGGGGAACACCATAAGTGTCACAACATGACATCGCTATATAGTATGCCACAGCACTGCAATCCTGAAAGCCACGACTTGCGGGCATAGAGACCAATGTTTCGCAGCCAAGAACATACTTACATTGGGCCCCAATGTTTATAAGTAGTACCCAATACAGACCCCAAATACGAGGCTTATCATGGGACCCCCACTCAAAAGGACACCTCTTTTTTGTGGAAGCTCCCAAAAGAAATATGGGGTTTATACACTCTTTTTGGAGTCTTAAGGAGAGGGACCCAGATCCCTAAGCCCTAAACCCTGAACTTCAGGCCGGCTGGCACAGCAAGTGTCCACAGGGAGCCAGCACCACTATCGAGCGATCCTAGGGTAGAGTTTGGGCCCCCCCCCCAAATTTCTCTCATGGCTTTATAGGGATTAAGCAGGAATGTTGTAGGAATTTAGGAGTAAGAAGCATACCCTAAATCTTCGTTTTCCAAGCTACCCTGGGTCCTCGTTGCAGATGCCGCAGGCCTTGACGAGCCCGGCCTGCTGGCAGCCGGCTCCCTCCTCCCACGAGCTCTCATCTGAGGAGGCCATCTGGGCCCAGGAAGCATTGATCTCAATCATAGTCGTCCTGAAAGGGTACTGAACATGTAGTGTGCTGAAGCCGTGGCCGGCCAAGGCCTGCTGCAGAGCAGTCTTGAGTGCTTCTTTGGGAAGTCTTTGCAGAGACTCGCAGATGTACGAGCACTCCACCCTGATCCAGGCATTGCGCTCAGCCCTCTCGCTGGCCTCCTCGCATTCCTGCTCGAAGCGGGCTACTACTGGGTGCACCCATGCTTGGATTTTCTGATGGTCGTTAGCTAGCTGCTGGGCCTCGACCGCAGAAGACCGCTGTGACAAGCGCTGAGCGAAGGACATGGCACCAAGGAACTCTTTGGCAAAGCCTGCTACGCACACAGAATTGTTTGAAGCCCAAAGCTCTGCAGGACTTGTGTGCTGGAGGTTGGTCCTCACTTGGTAGTTTTCCTATATAAGGGGAAACCAACATAGACCCCAATATACTATAACCCGTATTATGGGAACCCCCAAAATGGTACCCTTAATTTTGGGAAACTCCCACTTCCTACAACTACAGAAGACACGCGACTCCCAGAATGAGGATCCGAGGATGGAATCCATTATCTTGAAAAACTCCATTTCTCATCTAGACCTAAACTCCGGCTCCCAGTATCCCCCACAATAACCCCTGTATTGCTCCACTATATAGTCCCCCATATAACCCCTTTATGGAATTTGGAAGCTATATACTCCGCGAGACATAGTCCACAATATCTCCTTATGTCGTCCCCACAAATTTTCGGGAGATACGCAAGTGCCGCGCTTAGGCCAGGGCTCTTAAACACTCCCCGGTACCCTCATCAGGAACCTCAGTGTTCATTCAATTTCTGCAACTCAACTCAGGGAATTGCTTAAGCATAGCTACCAAAGAAAGATTTTGAGGCTGCCCGGGTTGAAGTTCATCAGAATCCTACTCTTCCAAAACAGTCTCTATCCCCACACCCTCTGGTAAAATCCCTTAACCCAAGCCCTAAACCCTAAGTCCTAAGCCCTGAACATAAACCCCAAAACCTAAATCCGAAATCCTAACCCCCAAACCCAAGCCCTGAACCCTGAATCCTAAGCCCTGAACATAAGCCCCAAAACCTCGCTCCGAAATCCTAACCCCCTTGCATAGCTGCACCTCGCTCCCTCGTTGAATCCCATGGCTGTCAGCTGAGCCACGACCTTTCATGAACTTGGACTTCAGGCTGAGGGTCTAGGATTAAGGGTCTCAAGGTTTCGGGTTAAGATGAAGCCCCAAAACGCGCACCCTAAACCGTGAACCCTAAACTCTAAACCGCGCACACCAGAAACAATGTGGATTTCAGGGCAGATGTGGAATAACTGTTTCCACCAGTACTACCCTCCACACTAATTGGAACCCCTATGTAGCCCCTTGTTACAGAGAACTACGAGGCAGCTTCGCCTCCATAAACGTCTTTGAATAAGCATTCCCCTTACCTGAACCCCAAAAGTATGTAAAACAATAGCCCAAAACACCCAAATATAGCCCAAAAGGCTGTTATTCTACATGCTTTTAGGGTTCAGGTAACGATGAGTGGGCCAAGGAGTGGGCGCAGTTTGTTTTGGGGGGAAGCGATGACACTCGAAACCTCAACCCAACACAGCAAACCCTACCTCCACCCAAAGCCTCAACCCCTAACCGCAAACCCCGGAAGCTTTAATCCCCATGACTACGATAGTGGCATGAACCACATAAATTCGAGCAAGAACAAGGGAAAAGGTGACCCTTCTCAAACAAAACATATCACAATAAGAAAGAATACTAAACCACTAGTCATCCTAAGAAAAATACTAATTAATCATCTCAAGTCGAAAGGCAGTCATAATACCGCAAGGGAAGTCCAGGATTCTAAGCCCTGCACCAGCCACCTCAGCCAGTATTTGGTTATCCCAAAGTTCCTCATTGGGACGTTCTTAAAAGCCATAACATGGCCTTGAATCACACCTAATTCGCAAAACTACGTCTATCTACCAGTGACGCAGCAAAAGATTACGCACCAGAACAGCCATAGATGATCATTAAGGGATTTGCGGACGGCAGCCCTTCGAAAATGAAGACCCTGTACCTCATCAAGGTCACATGAAAGCATAGGGATCTGCTGTTGAGGAACTTTCTTAATTGAAATAATAAGGAAACTCACTATTCTACCCATACTACGGTAACTAAAGCTAAGTTCCTGAACATCAACCCATTCAAGGAACCTAAAGCCCTAAACCCTGAACCCTAAACCCAAAAGCCCAAAGCCCAAAGCCCTAAGTCCTCAACTTGGTTGGCCTTTGGAACCCTTTGTAAAATATCAGTATATAGGGTTCTTATGAAACCATTTAGGGAAAATATTTAATAAATACTAAAACTATGTAAAATAAAAGCCCTAAACCTCTAATAATAGCCATAAAGGCCATGATTTTACATACTTTTGGGGTCCAGATTTTTTTTAAAAAACCTAAGCCCTAAACCCTAAACCCTAAACCCTAAAGCCTAAACCCTAAAGCCCTAAACCCTAAAGCCCTAAAGCCCTAAAGCCCTAAAGCCTAAATCCTAAACCCCTAAACCCTAAACCCCTAAACCCTAAAACCTAAACCCTCATAAGTATCCCAAAGGCCAACCCAGGAAACTAAACCAACTTCAAGGTCACCGATCGCGCCTCGGACTCATGAAGCTTCATTCTTTGGATGACAGGATCGGCCAACAGAAACCTGGGTTTAGGGTTTAGGGCTTAGGGTTTAGGGTTCAGTGCTTTGAGTTTAGGGTTTAGGGCTTACGGTTTAGGATTTTAAGTTTAGGGTTTAGGGGTTACAACGGTTTAGGGCTTAGGGTTCAGACATGGGCTTCTGGGAAGGGGGCACAGAAGGCGCTAGATTCTAGATTTGACATAATTACTGGTGCGGAGATTTACTCTACACCCTAAGCCCTGACCTTGAAGTTCCAGCGTTCTACCGTTTCAATTGAGGAAGGTCCTAGAAAATGCCAGACCCGAAATGATCGGTGGGTAGCTGGTGCAAAAATGAGCAGTCATCTTCATGGCGAATACAGGTTTGACACCTGCTCCATTGCAAGCAGCAAATGCAATGAGCATCTTGTCTTGAGTCGCGCTCATTCAGGCCGCTTCTCAACCTACGGAAACCTAAGGATAGGAAGGGGCAGTGAGCGGACTGTAGACGTCCCACTGAACCACTCAAACTCCATCTCGCAAAGCAATTCCAGCCACCCACGCATCTCTATACTCCTCACAATCCCTTCCCAAAGCTAATGTCATATGATTTCAATCCCCCACATGAATAGTGTTGTCTGGTTGTTGAACCTAGTAAGATATTCATCATATAAGCTACCATACGTAAAAGGATCATATCATCTTCTCTATAGCGGGGACCATAGTGTCCCAAAATAAAATACTACCCACATGGACGAGGGGCTCTAGAGGTGTTCGGTCGCAGTCGGGAGCTCGCTCACCAACCTTTGGCACTACCGTTGATAGTTGAAAGTCTTGCCTGACCCCCAAGCACCTTCTGTCTTAGGAATCCTTTTTTTTCCTTCCAGAATAGTAAGGTCATGCCCCTAAACCCCAAAATCCTAAACAGCATCAACCGTACCTTGTTTGGGCTTCAGACTTGAGGGGTTTAGGGTTTGAGGGTTTAGGATTTAGGGCTTGGGGTCTAAAGCGAAGGGCTCAAGACTTGGGGTGTGGGGTTCATAGGAGTTACAGGGAAGTCTGTACCTTGAGTAACCTGTGCCTTTCACAAGGGGTTTTGACATCACATGTTTGGTTCGTTGCCGCTTAGAGTGCGCAAGGTTCCTCTCGGTATGAAGCGTACACATGTCAAGTAAAGTCCTCAACTGTCTTAATAGGGCTTATGGAGTGCATGTGAGTGTTTGGGACACCCGTCCGGGAATGTGTGATTTCAGTTGTGGGAACTAGGGGAATCCCGGCAGTATATACCCTTCACGCCAAGTCCTTGAAATCCGGAAGTAGCTCCAACTACGGTATGTGTGCGATTCAAAGCATCCCACTGATGCAATAGAGAGACCCACCCCCAAAAAAAAATCACGCTCAGGATTCCCAAGGGTACCGACCTTGACGAATTTCCTACACCCTGAACCCCTAGACCCCTAGACCCCTAGACCCTAAAGCCCAAGCCCTAAAATCGAAATCCTCAACTCGCAGCCTTAAACCCTATACCCTACTTGGAGGTCCGTTGTACTTATAACCTACTTAGTAATTGTAGTTATAACCTAATTATAAGTCCCATAACTACAGTTACCCTAGATATAATTGGGTTGTAACTACAGTTACTAAGCAGGTTATAAGTACAATGGACCTCCAAGTAAGACCCCCCAATCCCAAAGCCCAAGCCTTCAATTCTGGACCTTCAACGCACAGCCTTAAACCCTATACCCCAAGCCCCCAGTGGGCAGGTGAAGTCAACCTAGAATCAAGGGTTCCTGGCTTGTACCCCTAGGGTTGTGCCCTTGGGTTCTGAGATCCTTTGAGGGACCCTAGGCGACAGCATTGGCTCATAGAAGGGCTGTATTAAGGGCACATGGGGAAACCTTTGAGGGTCAGGACCTTAGAAACTAAACCCTGAACCCTAAACCCTAAACCCTGAACCCTGAACCCTAAACCCTACTGTACCCCTGGAAGCCTTGATAGAAGATCCACTAAGGAGAGGACACCATGCTCAACCAGGCATGTGCGCAATTCCGCGGCCTTGAGCCAAGTTTAGGGTTGAAGGGTCTGGGGTTTGGGGTTTAAAGGTTCTGAAATTCGGGTTTCAGGGTGTGATGTTCTAGCGTTTGGGGAGTTGGGGCGTACAAAGCCCAGGGACCCCATAACAGTTGAAAAGGATGCTCTTTAACAAGTCCCAAAAACTACACCAGGGTACCTAGCACAACTCCAGAAAACCCAATAGCAGCGTTAACCAGGCGCTAAACCCTAAACCCCAAACCCTATAAGCTAAACGCTAAACCTTCAACCCAAAACCCCTACACCATAAAATTCAAACCCTAAACCAAGAAATATATTCAGGTCGAGTAGCGCAGAACAGGGTGGGGAGGACGGTAAAATAGTGGAGCGCTAAGGACCTTCAGGGTTTAGGATGTGGGGTTTAGGGTTTAGGGAGGGATGTAAAGGATAATACAGTGAATTCTGGGGGGTATGTATATAGAGAAAGGCGTCATTGATCTTTTTATAAGCATAGAGAGGATGCGAATCAGAAACAGCGAGAAACAAACAAAGAGACTCTGCGCACCTGGTGGATGTTCACGTTTTGTGTTTGGGGGTTCGGGTTTAAGGTCCAGGGCTTTGGGTTCTGTTTCCTTCTCAAGTGCATAGTGTTCTGGTCTGCGGTTTCTGATGTCTAGATACTTCTGAGCTTGGACTACTGCAGTGCAGGGCTTCGCTTGGGGGGTGGCGTCTCATTGGAGGATGTCTTGATTCATACACGTGACTGCCTAAGCTCGAATGCTAGATGGTAGGGAATAGATTCCGGGTGTAGGGTTTAGGATTTAGCAACAGACTCTATTATGTCGGGAATTTGCATAAGTACGGTTCTCAAACGGGCAAACCTACAAGCAGACCTGGGTAGTGCCACAACTGTAGCAGCGGACTGCCTACAATGCGCACGGTACATGGAAGGATGTTCATCCCACTGTTCACAAAAGAATCTCGTACCCAATCTGCACCATAACCCATATCCCTCAACCTTATTATAGATCGTGCCTAAATCCCTGAGGTTTAGGGTTCAGGCCCCTGACCCAACCCCTGTCTCTTCGGGCAAAGCTAACGAATCTTGAGCCCTACACCCTCAGCCTACAGCCTAAATCCAAAAGGTACTTCTAAAACTGCTTTGGGACCCTCGACAAGGAGTTCAAAGAGTTCTGTGCTCTGAACCTAACGCTAGCAGGACTTCTAACCCACGAATCCTAAATACAGCGTAGGGTTTAGTCACTTAGCGCGAGGCCCTTAATCTAAACCGAAAAACCTCAACCCTAACTCTATACTCAGACCTGAGCCTGTCAAAAATACCCCCTGGGACAGGGGCAGAAGGAAATCCAGAAACCCGTCGCTCATGGATGGCGCGCAGAAGTGTGCCTGGCGGTTTAGGGCTTAATAAAACGTTTAGGGTGTACTTATTCGGCTTGGAAGTTAGGTAACGAAAGAACATGACATGAAAAACAGATGGAGAATGACAGGGATACTGGGTTTAAGTTTTTTCACTTACCTAGATCTCAAACGGCAGGTGAAACAATGGCTCCAAATCCGTAAGAAAAGGCTCTTATTCTACATACCTTTGGGGTTTAGGCACATCTGAAGGTCTTCAATGCTTCATGATCAGTATTATCAAAGGAGTGGAGCTTAGTATAACATGGCCCTGAAAATCCTTCATGGGTGCCCACAAAAGATCATGACACAAGGATCGCTTTGGGCTGAACCCGCGTTTTAGAGCTTAGGGCCACAGGAACGTTCCCTTTCCAGATTCACCTCTACCTGAACCCTAAAAGTATGTAGAATAATCACCTTTTGGGCTATATTTGAATGTTTTGGGCTATTACTTTACATACTTTTGGGGTTCAGGTAACAATGCCATGACCGCCCCAGCGCGCGCACGAGCCTAGTACCATGAAGTAACTTGGACGCACGGTTAGTGGCAACTTAAGGACCAAGACAAGCCAATCCAAGGACTGATTGAGCTATAGTCCAAACTCCAGGGTTTAGGGTTAGGGGTGCAGGGTTAGGGGTTTGGGGTGTAGGGTTTGGGGTTTCGGGTTTGGGGTTTAGGGTTTAGGTCTAAGCTCCTAGTATCCCTCTGAATAACCCCTAATAATACTCCCCTATATAACCGCCTTGAAGAAGTTTGGACTATAGCTCACTTGTGAACCGAAACCCTTATCACCTTGTACCCTAAACTTTCTTGTTCTTAGTAGGGAATAAGGGAATCTACTGTAGGGTTTAGGGCTTAGGGTTTGGGGTTTGTAGGGCATAAGGGAATGTATTACTTGGGGGTTATATAGAGGTTAAATTCCCTTATTCCCTACTAAGAACCAGTAAGTACACTGTATATCGCGTACTCCCTAAACCTAGACCCAGGTCCGCCAGAAGCGACCCTTCATTCGATCCAAGACCTGTGGGGACTGGAGGCTTGAAGGTCTACCTGTATCCCTGCATACGTACACTTATATTGCCTAGACCTGCTAGTTTTGAGTAATTACCAATAGCTGTAGGGGGTTTGGGTTTAGGGTTTAAGGTTAGGGGTTTACGGCTTGGAGAGCCCGATGGCTAAAAGAAGACCCTAAGTGGTGGATGTCAAGGTAGAATGTTCAACCCTAAACCCTAAACCATAAAACTTCAAGCCTAAACCCCAAAACCTCAACCCTAAAACCTAGACCGTAAACTCGAAACCATAAGAAAACTTAGGGGGTGCTTTGTAGTCCATGGCGAACACATCCGTAGGAAAGGTGGCCAAACCAGCGCCCTCCCAATGGCAGCAGCCAATTTGGCAAATACGAGCACCAAAATTAAGAGGCCGCATTTCAACATCCATCTCATCTGATGGA
>CAJNIZ010005446.1:146225-160215 GCA_905231905.1 Symbiodinium pilosum
CTCGTTGCTCTTTTGATTGCAACGCTATTGCCCTGAGCTCTTCAGCTCTTCGCTGCATAACCTCTGGCCCGTGCTCAGTAGGTTCTGGTTCTGACGGCCTCTCCTGGTCACTAATAATTTCTTCTTCTTCTCTTTTCTTTCCTTTCAACTGGAACCTCCGGCCCTGCGGTTTAGGGCTAAGGGTTTAAGACCTTAAACCCTAAAATGCCACAAAAAGAACACTTTGCTAGAGCACTCCCTCTGTCAGTCTTTCTTCAGATGCTGGGTTTAGGCATCTCAGCCCTTATGCAACCACTTCCACCGTGTAAAACCTGAGGTCTTCCCAAACGGCATGGCCGAAAGTGAGCTGTGAACAACAGACGGAGATGGTTCTTTCATGCTTTGCTCATTCTTGCGAAGACTAAGCCCTGAACGTCATTACTAACATATATGGCCCTCAACCCGAAGCCCTATGTAATGGTTCTTACTCAGCCGTTGAGGCCTGAAAGCCCGGCAGATATCGTATCCAACAGTTGGGATTAAACACTCCTGCGTGACCTTAGTATATTATAATACCATTGTTCCGAGGGTATAAGGTACTCAGGGTCATGCAGGAATTCTAGCATGAACCTGTATTTCCAAGAGCAGGCAGGATAACTAGCTCCAACCCTTAAAACTGCTCCCGTTGCTTACGTAAGCTTCTCTGATCCCGAACACTGCCTAGACAAGTCGAGTCATCCTTAAACGAGGTTTTGTCAGACATGTGCAGGTATGCTCTAGGAACTGGAACCATCTTGGACTAAAAGTTGTTGCTTTATGAAGATCCTCTGTCACCTCCGAATAGTATAAGAAAGGCACCCTTGTAGTCTAAATCAGGTAAGGAACAGGGAGCCCAACCGGAAGGAGGAAAAAAGGTTTACTGCTGTTGGTGACATCAATCTTGCATGACCTTGCTACACTGCACTGCATACTCCGAGCCCCGGGTACACAGTAACCTAGGACCAAAAGGAGGGCCCTGTTGAATGTAGCTTATTTCCATGAAGAATTTAGGACCCAACAAGGGAAAATAAAGGCTTACTCGACACCCATAATCCAGGAGGATTTAAGAATACGTCGAGGTTCATGGGACCCAGTGACAACTTCTAACAGGGTCTATAGCCTACTTATCATTCCCCAACTCCAAACTCGCGTAGGTTGGGCCAGCTATAACTGTGGCTATAAGCACAGTTATGTGCAGTTGCTAAGCCCAATGAACCTCCCGGTAAAGAACCCGATCTAATCGGCACTGTAGCCTGTTAGTAATAATATCAAGATAATAATAGTAATGATAATCGTAGTGGAGAAGAAAATGGAAACTACTAATAGTAGTTTCCATTGTAATTTCCAGTATCCCCATAGAAACCTATATAACCCTAATATATACCACAGTATAGGGATTATATTTAGGGATTAGGGTTTAGGTAGGTCAGCTTGCAGGTCCATTTAGGCAAAGTGGCTCTTGCCGCTATCGTTTCCACCGACGACCCCATAGACGTGGCCACGCCTGGCGCAGGTTCACCCGAACTAAAACCCCAGCGAACCAAGTATACAAATAATACCTATAGCCTCAAGTCTGTAGATATTACCTACATTGGGCTATATGCATCCCCAGGGCAAGGGGAGTTGTAGTGTGTTAGTTTAGGATGCATGTTTTTTTTTCTAAAAATGGTCCCTTTGCACTCCCTACGAAAAAAAAATCCCTGTTTATACGAGCCACTAAGAGGTGGTAGCCACTATAAACTGCCCACCTCTGACGTCCCTTTCAGCGAAGGCATTAAGAGTTTTGGGCTTAGGGGTCCCATGTTTGTGTGTGATGGAAGCTAGAAGCTTCAAGTGTAATTCTAGGTGTTTGAGGACCCTACCCTACACCCTGGGATACCCTAAAACATCATAAGCATTCTGCAGAATCTTATCAGCTTGCGGGTGGGGGGGCCAGGGTGGGGTTAGGAGTTGTGTAGGGTTCAGGGTTTAGAGTCTAGGATTCACATACGTTGTAATTTCATGGGTTCAACTAGTACCCCCCCTCTATACTACCCCCCCCAGGTTCCCCCCTTAATTAACCTTAATTAGGCTTAACTATCCCTAAATAACNNGGGTAGTATAGAGGGGGTACTACTTTAACCCATGATAATTAGAATGTGGCAGCATCGAAAGCCCCGAAAATCTACTACTTAGGTGTCTGCTGCAGGGTGTGCTCTAACTTGTTGATGTGAAGGCTTCAGAAGCGAAGGGTTTGCATGCATCTGAACATCACACACCATGCACTACAACCATCAAATTTGCGACAGCCCTCTTACACACAAACCCCAATCGGAGACTCTCAACCATCTCGAATCTCCCGCTTGGGTATTTGCAGTTGCCACAAGAACAGAAACGTTCCAATGTAATATGATCACATCATTCTCGTACGCCAGCACACAATGAGCAAGGAGCTCTTTATCGACCGATAATACCGTTTGTGCACGATGCCTGGTGGGGCATACTTGCAGTTTCCCCGGGTCTAAGATAGCTTAGAGTACCCCTTGGCAAAGGCAGTACGCTTTACAGGCCCCTTGCGGGGCTTGAGTGGGAAAGGGGCATGCTTCCTCAAACCCCGAAGCCTAAAACGTGGTTGAGGCTTTGTAGGGTTTAGGGTCCCTCCACGCCAGACTAAAGGCCACACGTGCAGACCGCACCTGAGCTGCAGTCGCGCCTCCGTCAGTAGAGTGGCTGCCTTGAGCAGCGGACAATAAGGGAATATAATCCCTATATAATCCCTATATACTATACTCCTTTTTGCCCTGCTAAACTCTGAACCCTAAACCCTTTATAATGTGTTGCCTTATTCCCTAGTATTACGGAGTAGGACTTGAGACCCGGGTGCCTTAGGGTTTGGGATTTAGGGGCCCAAGGCGATTTCCATCCACCGGCTGTCAGGTTCTGGAGTTTTGGTGTTTTAAGGTTTCGGGTTTGGGGCTTACCCAGAACCTCCTATAGAGTTCCTTTTTGTGTAGTATATTAGGACCCCTGACCAAATAACCATGACAAACCCAAAAAGGAACTGCATAGGAGTCCTTGAGTAAAGCATGTGGCAAAATTTGAACAATACCCTTACGGCTTCAACCCTGAAAATTGTTTGCCCGTTATAAGGTATATGTAGGTGACATTCATGCAGAGAACTAACCAAAAGTTCCAAGGCCTTTTGCCGGGGGGGGGGGAGATTTGAATGCTGGGCGAAGGGGCCTTCGCACAGGCTGGGTTTCATTCATCTAAAGTTGAAACCATGGGCCCCTAGCATGGGCCCTTAATCCTGGAATCCTTATATACTTATACTAGAAAAACCCTATATGTATTCTCAAGGGTCCTCGGAATCCCCCTAAAAGACCTAAGAGACCAGATCTGAGGCCCTAAACCCTAAACCGCGTTGCTCATACTTCCAACCAAAAAAAAACAGAGTTTAGGGTTTAGGGTTTAGGAGTGGAGTGCGTTTTGCCTATTTGAGGCTCAAAACGAAAGAGTGCGGAATTTGGCATCTGGGCTTAGGGTCTGTCCTAAACCTTACTAAGCCCGGCTTCAAGGTTCATGGGACTTAACCCTACTGGTAGTTGGGATGACCAAAACAACGTTCTGGGCATTATAAATGGGGATACAAGCCCAGGTATAAGCAGTTAGTAAGTCCAGTGAACCCAAGCCCTAAACCCTATACCTATATATCCCTGCTAGCTAATAAACTCAACAAGATCCTGTTATGAGTAGTTATCAAGTCCCATCAACCTTCAATAAGGGGAAACCCCCTGAGCCAAGATGCGCCGCACGCCAAGGTGAAGGTGCAGTCGCACAGCAATGGGAAGTGCTCCTGGCAGACGAAGAGCTGATTAGGCCATGCTCCTAAGAAGGTAGGCAAAAAATCCTGCTATTTTGGGATTCCTTTGAATGTAGCCAAGAACTAACAGCGCGGTGACGTAACGCATTGGGTAGTCAGAAGCTAGGATGGTCTCAATGGTAAGTGAAGTGTGCCAAACTGCTTTGCCTTTTTGTTGATTGGAATTCTCTTCTGCTTTCCGCATCTAGATTGCGCACTTGGAGGGTCAGGGAGCCTAGTACCCTAAACCCTAAACCCCAAAGCCTCAACCCTAAACCCTAAACCCCAAAGCCTCAACCCTAAACCCTAAACCCTAAATGCATGAAAGCGTGAACCCTGAAAGCACTGAATGCGTGCGCAGCATAGTGCCTCCGCAGGATCCTGTACAATGCAAGGGTTTAGGGTTTAGGGTTTAGGTTTTAGGGTTTAGGGGTTATAGTTTAGGGTTTAGGTAGGGTTTAGGGGTTTAGGGTTTAGGGGTTGCTTTTGATTTTTACGGCAGTCAACCTATGCAAACTACAACGACAAATCGACACGCTGTTGATGGATGAAATCTTGCACCACCTAGGGGCCCTAAACTACTCTTATTCATAGGACTTTAGGGACTTTAGGTGGTGCAAGATTCCTTTATCGACGGTATGCATGCCTGCACCGGTTTACAAAGGACTTGCGCGGCATACAAGAAGCTCTGGCCTATCTCCCAAAGGGGTCCGTGTAGGGTTACAGTGTTACAGCATCTACCTAGGGCCCAAACGGCTTCCCACTTGCAGCCCTAGCGTGGGTTTCTCAAAATGTTGAGCCTAAAGGAACCCCAGCAATATATGGGGATTTCCTAGAATTAGGGGTTTAGGGTTTAGGGTGCCTTTTTTGAGGGTCCCTATAATAAGGACTATAGTGCTTTAGGATTTGTATTAAAGTCCCCCTATTCCCCCTATTTAAGACAACCGCCAAACGCGGATTTCAGGGAGCATATTAGGAACCCCGCTTAAGGATTCTGTATGGATTGTTTTGATGGACTCCCAGGATCTGACGAAGAAATGCTTGCTGAGCTGATCATGGGGTTCCCTAAAACTGCCCATTGGTTCATTTCCCTTGCCGAAAAATAACATAAATAACTTTCTTAATCTGTCTGCCAAGACTAGATGTGCTCCAAAACGTGAAAGGCTACGTGCGCAGCTACTAAGGATGTCTCTTGCCAGGAACAATAATCTGAACCTTGCCCAGCAGTCAATATCTCTTCAGATTCACTGGACATGGATTCCTTATTCGGGACTATACTACTTGACAACAGGGAACCCTATGTCCACGACTAAGGGTTCCGTCATAAGGCGAATCTTGACACGAGCGCATGTATAGTTACAAGAGGATGCCTATAGCAATTTGGACTACCCCCTAAACTAAGCTCAATACCCAAAATCCTAAAACCTAAATCCCAAACCCCTAAACCCTAAACCCCCAAATCCTACACCCCTAAACCCTAAACCCCTAAACCCTAAGCCCCTAAACCCCTAAATCTCAACCCCTAAACCCTAAACCCCAATATCCTAAACCCTAAACCTCTAAATCCTAAACCCTTCGTATCCTCCTCAGACTCGGAGGTCAGATCTCCCTGCTGCTCTGCCGGCGAGGATGCCTCAGCGCCATCCACACGAGGCCGAACTAAGGGTTTAGGGTTCGTGCGTGTTTGTAGGATTTATGTGATTTATAGGGTTTATGGGATTTGTAGGGTTTAGAGGGATTATAGGGATTATAGGGTTTATAAGGTTTATAGGGTTTATAGGGTTAATAGGTTTTATAGGGTTTATAGGGATTATAGGGTTTATAGGGTTTATACGGTTGATAGGGTTCATAGGGTTTATACGGTTTATAGGGTTTATAGGGTTGATAGGGTTCATAGGGATTACAAGGTTCATAGGGTTCATACGGTTTAAGGGTTGATAGGGTTTATAGGGTTTACAGCTCAAGGGGTTAATAGGATTTATGGGATTTATGGGGTGTATAGGATTTAGGGTCAAGTTTCCCTTATATGAGAAAAAGGGACATGGCTGAGTATCCCAAAGCGCCTCTCACGTCTTATGGCGGAAAGTCCAGTATGACCCCAAAATTCCTGCTACCTTCCCTGAAACCAGAATCACTACACCCTAAACCCTTATGCCTAAACCCATACTGATCGCCGGCCCCACCTGCTCTCTTTGCCACAAAACCTTGGCCTGGGACAGGAGTTGAGGATTTAGGGTTTAGGGGTTTAGGGTGTAGAGTTGAGGGTTTAGGCTTAGGTTTAGGTTTAAGATTTAGGGCTTAGGGTTTCGGACTGGGGAAAATTTGGGGGGGCCGCGCTTTGCTAGGCAGCTCATCCATTTTCCCGGGTCCCCCTGCAGGAGATGAACAAGGAGGATTTGCGAGGGTTGGATCTTCAGGGTCATAAATGCAAATCCGAGACGGTGTATCTCTCACCTCAAATCTCAAGCCAGAAGCTGCAATCAAATTTGAACCTGGTTTTGCGGTACCTCGTGCCATAGTTTTATCAGGCTTTTCAGAGAATACTGTTGGTTCAGGAGCCTAACCCTAAGGGTCCAACTACCTAATAATCATATACTTACCCAAAACCTGTACTATAATTACTATTACCCAAAACCCAAGTACCTAATTATGGGGTACATGGACCCTCTGGGTAAGCTCTAAACCCTCCCAGCCCGGACTCTAAGCTCGACAGTTTTGACTCGCATGAAAGCCATCGCTTGCAACGCCGTTGTCAGAGATTGTACGGGTATGTGGGGAACTGTCAAAATTATGGTCCCTTTTTGGGTCCCTATTATAATACGGGGCCTAATACGGGGCCTAATTTAGGGGACCCAAAAAGGGACCATAATTTTGACAATTCCCCATGTACGGGCATTGACATCAATCACACGCAAGCCTGGAAGAACATGTGAAACGCTTCTGACAACTAGCGTCCTATCATATACGTCTCCCTACTGCAACGTTTCTCTCGGGGCTCCGGTAGCGACGTTCGCTTCAGAGACCCTGGCATGAAAGTCATGAGCCTAACGGAAGGCCAGATTGGCATTCATTGCCTCTCCACCTGGGCAATCCGTATGCACAATCACCAACAACCTGGCAGACGCTCAGCAAGACCATGATGCAAATCCTACTTGATATGAAGACCATGAGCTTAAGCCAGAAAGCCTAAAGACAACCCTTCACCACTGCTACCAGCAGATCCTTACCCCCAAGGCCCAAACCCTAAGCCCTGCAACCTGCACCCCGGGCTGCTCCCTACACCCAGCGCCCCAATGCAAAACCCCTAAACCCAACCCTAAAGTTAAAGCCCAGACCCTCATCTTCCCTGAGCCTTAGCCTAACCCTACTTCTGAAATGAAACCCCCAACCACTACCCGCAACACCTAAACTTAGCCACCAACCTAAGCCCTCCAAAGCCCAAACCCCTAACCTCTACACCCCTTCCTACATTCCCATATATCCTTACATCCCTAAAGCCTAAAAACCCTAAATCCTAAACCCTAAACCCTAAATAACACCCCTTAAAGAAAGTCCCAACCCCTTTCCTAAACCCTGCGAGGTCCGCGCCATCTGCTCCGCCACCATTCGTAGCGAGGCAAGAAGGGCCTTCGGCCCATCCACGCTGCCGCCTTTGGGGTCGAAAAAGGTTTATAGGGCTTGGGGATTGAGGGTTAAGGATTCAGGGTTAAGGGTTTAGGATTTAGGGTCTAGGGTTAAGGGCTTAGATTCAGAGAGCAGGATTAAGGCTCGGGGGGAAGTTGAGAACTGGATCTTCAGCGTATCCTCCTACATCACGTCTGTCAATATCCTACAAGAGTACCTAGACTCATTCCTCTTCTCCAAGTTAGGCACCAGTAAGTCAGAACCCTCATCGGTCTAGGGTTTTAGAGTGCCCTAAACCCTAGTTCTCTAGCGGCTTAGTCTTCGAGATTCCAAATCGGAGGCCTTAGGGACCTTGAGGACGGACGGGGATTTCTCAATATCCGATTCTGTAGGGGCCAATTCGAATTAACCGCGGACTGAACGATTCAAAGTTCAGATGCTAAACCATGAATCCTCTATGTATGCGTGTGTACTATCCGTATGACCCCTTTATGTTTTGGAGACACTCCCATATTGACTAGGATCCCTCAATCCTAAATATTCGATCCCTACATAACCCTGGCAACGCAATGTGGTACCCCAAAGCTGAACCCTAAACGGCTGCAAGTTGACACGAAATCTCGGGTTGGCTTCTGACGGCTCAGGGCGTGGGGGGTTTAGGGTTTAAGGTTTGGGGTTTAAGGGTTTAGGTTCCTTAGCAAAAGTTATAAGAAGATATAGATAGAAGCATATAGAAGCTACAGTCAATATTTCCTACATAGTTTCATGCACATGGGTTCCCTAAACCCTAAACCCTAACAGCAGCTCATATAGGCAGGTATAGGAACCCCTTGGGAGGTTCAAACACCTAGGGGTTTAGGGTTTAGGGTTTATTATGGGTTCAACTAGTACGCCCCCTATCCTACCCCTAGGTTCCTAGGGATAATTAGGCTTAATTGAAGTAATTAAGGGGGATCCTAGGGGGGGTAGTATAGAGGGGGGTACTAGTTGAATCCATGGGTTTAGGATTGAGGCTTGAAAGCTTAGGCTGTGGGCTGGCGTGCTACCGCTATATGTTTTGGCTCTCTAGTGTTTTGGGGCTCAGGGTTTAGGCTTTAGGGAGTCTAGGGCTTCTAATCCCATACACACATTAGACCAATACCTAAGGCTTTAGTTATTAGGGGTGGGGATTGTTTTTAGTATTAATATGGAGGGATTGCTCATTGCTAGTGGGATTTTGGAAATTTCTCAAATCCTCAAGACGAAGCTCTAAATCTCTCTGTTCCCTAAAGCCCTGTGCATTATCACCAGGGTTCTTGAGGAAATGTTCTTGTCGAAAATCCTTATCATTGATTGAAAAGACACTCCCTCAACAGGAGCCCTTGCTCCAAGGACCCTAAACCCAAATCCCCAAACCCAATAAAGGGTCAGAACATGGGAGTGATCAATCGCGGCTCAACATGAAGCATATGCGCATCTTCCCGTTGCTCATTGCCACAGCCGTGGCCACAGCGCAGTACACTGACATACGAAATGGCAATCCATAGATCAGCTGGTACACGCGCGGCTCATTTTTCAAAAGGATGTGCACAAGCCCCAGAAAAAATCAACTTGCCGAGAGAGCCGGGAGTCAGCCAGTTAGCTTTTGAAGCACGTACTTCTTGGTGCAGACCTTCCTTCTCAAGAGAAGTTTCTGTGCAAAGTGTGCCCTTCTTCCTTCACCTTCCTCGGCCTTCCTACAATTTGATCCCTGCTATTCGTTTTTCCATAAGAACCCAAAGCCCGGACCATTTTGTCACACATTGTCTCGAAACCTCTAGATGTTGGGAGCCCCAAGGGCAAATATTTCTCACACTTGTACATCATGTCTAGCAGGGTCTTGAGTTGTATGATCCCCCACAGGTCATGGTTTGGGGTTTAGGCATTACTAGAAAGTTGGGGGTTACGTGTTTACGGGTTTATTTATGGTAGATGACTGAAGTCAGGTTCATGGGACTCGTCAAGCTCTAAGTGGGGCCCCTAAAAACATTTGACGTTGTGGACATGGGCTCCTACATGATTACGAAAACCCACTTCACGTGACAATGGAAGAAAACACCCAGGTGCCTAATTCCATTGTGTTTTTTACAATATACTCCACAAAAGCCGAATTGTACCCCCAACCCCCCCCTTGACATTGGCCCGAGCGTGAACTACCTCACTACAGTGTACAGTACACAGGCGAGCGGGCGTCTCTGTCCTTTTCCACTCTCTACGTGCACTCGAGTACTAACTCCCTAGGACCTTGAGAGCGGCAACAGCAACATGCCATGCAGTTGTGTTACAGGAACTGTACATGGACGGATAGCAGCGCAACAGGACTGAAGTTATTTCACACACCCCTGACTTCGGGAAGATCCCCCACATTCTCCCTAAACCCTAAACCCAAACCTTGAACCTTAAATCCTAAACTCTAATTGCTAGTTCCCAGTCTCTTTTGCACTACCTCTGTATAACCGCACTGTATGCACTACAGTCTAAACTCCTAGTATCCCCCTTAATAACCCTATAATAGTCCCCCATGATAGTCCCTTATATACTTTCAAGGAGTTTAGACTATAGCTCATACAGATGTCTTAAATCCTCGAAATCCCTAAACCCTAAACCCTAAATCCCTGAACCCTAAAACCTTGAACCCTAAACCCTAGACTCAAGCCCCGAACCGTTGGCCTGGCAAGACGGTCTCCAACAAAGGTGTGAGCCTCTGTCGCCATTGCGATGCCTCGTGCAAGCTTGGTATTAGGATCCAGGGTTTAGGGGTTTGGCTTTTAGGGTTCACTAGTTCTTTCTGGGGAATATGGGAATATAATCCCTATAGAAGCTGCGTGTAACATATTCCCTTATTGCCTGCTAATCCCCAATCAGCTTCGCTGGAAAAGTTCGGGGATTAAAGAATGGAAGCTAAGGTTTATGGAGTCGTACTTTAAGAAACCATTGAGTTATGAAGTGCCTTTGAATAGACCCCCTCAGACAACCGTAAAGAAAATACACAATATCCCAAGTTGCTAACTAAACTATGTGGTGCAAGAATGTAATGCTTGGGGCTCACGGTTTCATTGGATTCGTACGGCCTGCCTAGAGTTTTCAAGGTTGATGTTACTGAACGCATTGGCTTAACGGATCGTAATTTTTGAAGCCCGTTGAAGCATGTATGAAATCTTTCATGCGGCAAGCACAGAATAGAAATGATCAACAACTGCAAGCCTGGGCTGCCACGTTGTAAGTCTTAAGGAGGCTATTGTTCAAGCTTCCAAGTTTACTCTTGGGTTAGCTTGAGCCCACTGGTGGATAGTAAGAATGAATGAATATGATCCCTACATCCTCTCTAGAATTACATAATTTTGCCTTTCCCACCCCAGCAAGGTTAAGGGGTGTCAAATAATCTTAAATGGTAAAGTTAGGACTTAGGCTCGATTGGAGCAAACAGGTTGACGGGCAATGGCTTAAAGATTGGTGATTTTCACGTTTAGCTGTTTAGGTTTTAAGGTTTCGGGTTGTCCATCTTCTTAGCACGTTTTGCAATGTTGGAAAGTCTCCAAATCACACCTACATGCTGACTTAACAAAAATGCCCCTAATCCCCTGATGCTACAAAACCCTACAAGTCACACTTAGGCTCCATGGTTTCTTTGGAGATAAACGCCCACCAGAACCGCACTCAACTCCATGCAACATGTAAATGTTCGCACGCTCACATGCAATGTGATATTCGGTTGTATTTGTACAGGCCAAGCACCCTAAACTTGGGCGTTGGGGAGACACGTGAAGTCAAACATGTACAATACAACTCCAACAATGTGTTGATAGCTGCGCGGGCGCCAAGGCATCGTATTTTTGGGGAATGACTAATATGTGAGTGAGGGCACGCATAACTCAAACCGGATGCCCAAGCTTTGCTTGACATTTTCATGTCCTCTCCGCTGAAGTAGTTGCGCGCAACAATTTCGATCGCGCTGCCCACAAAACCTGTTCATTAGCCTGTCTTCTGCTCTGGTTGTATCGTCGGGGAGACATGATTCAAAAGTTGTAGAAATGGTCCTGCACAACTACATTGGGCTCAGAATGCAATTGCTATACTTGCAATCAAAAACTCTGCTACGTCATGGAAACAGCACACGCTAGAAACCCAAAAAATGTGACAAACACATGTCTTACGCACTGCCCCTGAATGTGTCAAACATCGGGAGCTTCTGCCCACTGGCCAAGCAGCGTGTTTCCAATCGTGAAAACAATATTCCATGTGCATGGAGGTTTCGCAACCCAAGAAGCCCAATACCCCTTAATTAAAGGATATGGCTTGAATCATAAAAGGAACCCAAGTACCACTTAATTAAGGGGTATTGGGCTTTCTGGGAACCCTAATTTGTGCGAGTGTCTTAGTTTAGGCATTCTCGTGGTAGGGACTTGCATGAAATCCACGAGGTTCAGGCTCAATTCCGGCTTTTACGGCTAATTATTGAGCGGTTTGCTCCTGTACAAGAGTGACCTTCTTTCTGAGGAGATATGACCTTATGACATCGTGATCAAACCATACCATTCCAGATGGCCCCTCTAAGACATCTAGAACTGGACCTCTTCCAACTTGATTTCTTTTGTTTCTTGAATTGGCTACAACCTGCAGATGCTATTCCATGTCTCTGATTACGGCAACAAGCTGGGATCACGGGCGCTGGAAGCAGCTGGTCAAGCTGTGTAGCGTGACTTTCTTCAGGTCGTTTACGTCGTGTACAATGACTGGCCGGCTTGGGTGAGCGGGAATGGTGAGCGACTGCTGACCTTTAAAACTCTTCTCACATGCATGGATGTAGGTCCCTGTGCTCCTGTGCTGATCCATTATGACAAGGCCATGTCCAAAAAAAAAGAAAGAGAAAATGCAGCACCTGCGCCAATGGCTGAGCACCGACCAGAAAAGCCCCCATGCCCCTACATCATCTCGTTCGAGATGATGTGGGGGCGGGGGCCATGTTCACCTTCATTCAACATTCCGTCGACCATCAGAGAATGAACCCTCACTCATGGCCTTCCCACAGAGTCCCCACACAGGCTAAGACCTCAGACCCCATGCCCTAAACATCAGTTCCGGAACGTAAATATACAGTGCACATGAACCCTGCATCCAAAGGCCCCCAACCCCTAAACCCCCTGCTCCTGAAGCGTCTTAAGAACCTCGCAAGCCTCCAATGCTCTGCGATCAAACCTCCAAGCCTCAAACCCTGGGCTACCTAGAAACTCCAATGTATTTCCTTCTTGGTGGTATATTATAATCCCTTACCATAAAACCTCAACAAAACCCGGAAGGAACTACATAGGAGCCCTTGGGCAAACTTGAACCCTCGCCAGTTCTTGAGAGGTATGGGTCCAGCTGTCGGGAACTAGGATAGTTTGGTCATGGTGGCTCTCACCACTCACCCACACACAAAAAAATGAATAAGCCTAATCAAGGGAGAACCTATGGGGGCAGTATGGAGGGGGTGTTTAGGTAACCCATGAGATGTATTTGCGCACCCGCCAAGCCCTATGCGAGACATAAAGGGACTGGCATGTCCCTAGGGGTGGAGAAGGGTAGGGCCTACAAAGACCAAATTCAACTCTAAATCCTGGTGGCTCTAGTATTCGGATGTCAGGTAGTAGGAGGGCGGACTGGCGTGCTTGTCAGCAGCATGCTTGAACTGAACAGCACAAGTTGCTTCTTTAACGCTAGTCTACCACAAGGAAACTAGAAGCTTGCTCCTTCTACTCATGTGGGGCATATGGGAGAAACGTACTCGAGTGGGAGTGTCCGTGTCGGCGGAGTATGAGGCTTGTGTGGTTGGGCAGCGAACGCGTGACTTTCGGGTCATAAAGGGATCAGTTGCCGGAGGGTGCTAAGACGATTGGGGTCTTGGCTGTAGAGGAGCCGAGCTTTCAGCTAGAATCGAATAAGCCGTATCCTAAACTCGGAACCCTTAACCCCCCAACTACAGACCCTACACCCTAAACTCCAAACTCCAAATGTTAAACTCTAAACTCCAAGCCCTGAACTCCAAACCCTAGACTCCACATTCTAAAGCCTAAGCCCTGAAGCACTACCTCTACGCACAAGCACAGCATGCCTGTAGGCTCCTGGGAGTTATTATCTCCGTAATCTGCGGTTCACGCGGTTTAGGTATTGGGGTTTAGGGTCTATGGTTTATGGTTTTAGGGGTTTAGGGTCTAGGGTTTAGGGTTTTTGGGGTTTGGGGTTTGCCCGGTCTTCTTTAAAGGCCTTATACGGATTGTGCAGAGTTTATTTTGGGACTCTATATGGCAGTTTCCCAGGTGAGGGGACCCCAATGAAGACCCCCAAATACTATAGTCCTTACTATAGGGACCCCCAAGAAGGTACCTGCTGAAATGCATCCTTCTTGAGCAGGCATGTCTTGTATCTTGTTGGCTCTAGGCAGCACAGTTTAAGCCTTGAGCATGTTTTTCATAGTCTTCAACACAATTCTTCAAGTAGTGTAGCTGTCCC
>CAJNIZ010005446.1:160315-178284 GCA_905231905.1 Symbiodinium pilosum
ATGCATTTAGACTATTGGTCAAGTGCTTGTGGACACCAGAAGGTTTTCAGGCTCCGAATGCCATACACTAAACACTATTTTGGACCTAAGGCAATTAACTTTGGGAATTGGTAAACTCGTAAATCGATGTTTTGCCGATCTGGAAGTCTATATGCCGAACGACCAGTGCTGAACGGCGAACTCCTATGCCTCCAAGCCCCACTTCTCTAGAGCCTGAGGCCTCAAACCCCAAGCCCTAAAGTCCTAATCCATAAACCCCAGCCAGCCGAGGCGGGCGCGCGCTAGCGTTTACAATTATCTGAGGGTAATATCCCTGAGCCCTAAACCCTAATCCCTGCACCCTACACCCTAGACCTTGACCCAAAACCCCTGACCCCTAAACCCTGAACCCCAATCCCTACACCCTAAACCCTAATCCGTACACCCTTAACCCTAAGCTCTAGACCCTAAACCCTAACCTTACACCCGAAACCCTCATTAAGATAACCATGACCTCCTACAAGAACAAACCTTCCGGCGTACCTCGCGCCGCAGGCGGCCCATGCCAAGGCATAGGATGACAGCCTCAGGATGCAAAATTACGCGGTTTGGGGGTACCCTTCTGGGGTCTCAGGGTTTAGGGTTTAGGGTTTAAGGTTTAGGGTTTAGGACTACAGTATTTGGGGGTCTATATTGGGGTCTCGTTATTTAGGGGAATCTACCTCTGGGATTGGGATGAGGGTTTGGGGTTTAGGATTTAAGGTCCAGGATTTAAGGGTGAGCGTTTAGGAAATGGGTTTTAAGGTTTTAGGGTTTGGCGTTCCCTGCTGGGCAGAACTGGGGTCGATTAGCCTGAAAAGAAAAGCCGTCCGCACTTACCTTACTCGTGCTTAAGGCGGAGTGGGATGCGAATAGAGGTCCAGCACAGGGATTTCAACTAGTATATGAATCCTATCCCCCACTCCCCCTTAAGCACCAGTAGGCTCAGTGGGGCACCCGCATGACAATGGGGGATGTAGTCCCTCTCTTCAGGTCCCAAGCTTAGGGGTCGCGATCTCTTGTGGGAGCAGGTTGGGAACCTTACACATTGAAACGTTTTGCTGAACATACCCAAAAGGTCCATGTAGCTAAATAGTATGATGTACTTTATCCCTAAAGTATTTACATGGGAAACCCTTCAGGCCCTAGGTAGATACGATAGCCCCACCTGGGCCCTTTGGGATAGTGGGTGGACTAGGAGAAAGCGTGCGCATGCTCTTACATGAAGTTCTTGCAATTCTAGCGCGCCAGCTCGGAGTTTGTTCGAACTTACTCTTAACCTATCCTTGATAGACAATAAACCCCATAGACCCCAAATCCTATAACCCTAAGAGCCTAGAACCCTAAAGCCCTAGAACCCTAAAACCCTAAACCCGTAAACCCCTAAAACCCTAGGACCCCTGAAGCCTACCCCTTAAACAGCCCTAGGCCACCGGAATTGCCCAGGCTTGAGAGACCCAAGGTAAGTTCACAAGTTACCTTTTCTTTTCCAAAGCCTAAACTCCTCCTTAAGCAGATATTGGGGTAACATTGGGGTTATATTGGGATAATGAAGAAGAAAATGGAAACTACTACTAGGGTTTGGGGTTTAGGGTATAGTCCTCCTTGAGTAGATACAGATCTGGAGCGTGCACATGGCGTTGGGCGAAGCAAGATGCAGTGCAGAATGCGGACGTCGAGAACGCGCTGTGTCTAGCAACCCTAAAATCCCAACCCCTAACTCTAAATCGCTGAGCACGGCAGCAGTCCCATAGACGCCGATGTCAACGTGGATATAGGGTATATATAGGGGTTATATAGGGGTCATATAGGGGTAATGGAAAAGAACATGGAAACTATAATAGAATGTAGTATATTGGGGATATAAAGGGGTTATATAGGGATGATGGCAAATAGAATGGAAACTTCTGTTAGGGTTTAAGGTATATACGTTGTCATTCAACTTTGGGTACCAACCAGGGTCATGCAGCAGTCTGCTGGAGCTAGCCACAACCCATCATTCCTGAAGCTCCCCTATATAGGGGGTTTCCCAGAATTAGGGGCACCTTTTGGGGGTCCCCGGGTACCCATGATAAGGATTATAGTTTTTTGGGGTCTATAATATTTGCGTCCCTAATTTTGGGACACTACCATATTTCTGAACCTTGCACCTCAAACCTTACATGAATAGCCAAACAACCAGAAATCAGTTGGTTGTTCCTGAGACAGCCACTTCGTAGGTAGGGAGCCCAATCTACCAAAAAGTGATGGTTTGGGAACAAAAATCTTATTTCTAGTTGCCAATGTACACAACGGGTAAGCCTGAACTGCACCAAACCCTAAACTCTAAAGCCTACACCCTAAACTCTAAACCCACCACCGGGGCAGCCGCGTGGTCTAGTACCACATCGCGCACCTGTATCATTGTCAGGGCTGCTGGGGGCTTACTTAGAGGTTAACGGGTAGCTAGAAGTAGGGTGACTGTTATCCCGAAGCCCTATTTGTTCTACTCATAGCCTCCTTACAACTCCCCGTGAAGGTACAAGAAGGGCGTGCGGATGCTTGTAAAAGGTTTACTTGGAGGGTCAGGGGGACTTAGTTAGTAGGGTAATAATGGAATAATTAGGGTTACTACATTATGGGTTATAGGGGTTGTAGACCTACTTACTAAGTCCCCCGGACCCTCCAAGTAGGGTTTAAGGTTTGGACCTCGGAATCATGCGGCTTTTTTACATGCAATCGTCTCTCCCTAGCGCTTCGTATAGAATGGGAGAATGCATTGTAGAGACGGTTAACGGGGATTGCAGTCGGACTACTTTTCATGAGCTCCCTTACTAGCACCCCCATACTAACCCACTAGGTTCCCCCCCATGCTTCGCCCTAAACCCTAAACCTTATAAACCCTAAAGGGCTCGGGGCGGGAGTAGGGGAATCCGTGACCTTCTGGGAGCCCTTCCCTTACAGGAAAATTCAAGCAACGTTTGATACCTCAGGGACGTATAGTCCCCTTAAGTGCCCTTAAGTAAATAGAATAATATGGTATATATGGGGATCTTATGATGATATTCGGCATTTCCGTATTCTGTCTGCTTAAGGGGGACTATAGAATCCAACGCGACAATGTGTTGAATTGCCCCAAGGGTCCAAGGACCTAAATAATAAGGCTCTAGCTATAGGGCCCAAATACCATGAATGTTATAGCATTTGGGCCCTGAAGCCCTACTGTTAAGGTCCGTAGACAGGTCCTTGGGCCCTTAGGGTTAGATAGAAGGCAGGATTCTCGGTTATTGGCGCCGCTCAGATGAAACGGGGGGGCATAAAAAAGACTGAACTCATCACACGGTGGGGAGTAGGGGCCTATGTAGGATTTTGGGTTTAGGGTTTAGGATTTAGGGTTCAGGGTTCAGGGTTAAGCACTCGCTCTTTTAATATGGAGCTAATAGGCACTAAAATGCTTACAATCGTCCCTTGAGGTACCCATTACTGGGTGGGGTATTGACCCAACTGAGGTCCAAGTCCTAGCTCCTAAGCCTAAAGCCTGAGTAAGTGTTCAAAAGCAAATGGGTTTAGGGTGTCAACAGACGCAAATGTTCATTTTTGACGTTATGAAGCACAACAAGGAGTACACAGGTAATATTTCAACTGTATCCCCATATGGAAACAGAAGCCTTGCTTGCAAAATCGCATGTTCATGCTCACTCTTCCCAACCTTCCTTACCTAATACCTGAAGCTCCCTAAACCCTAAAACCTAAACCCTAAACCCTAGACCCTAGACCCTAAACCCTTAACATTAATCAGCATGAAGCCCGACACTTGTCCTTTGAAGGCTGTACCCTTTTTGGTTTGCGGTCCAGGTTGTAGGGTTTAATTAGGGCGCCTATATGTGGTTCCACCTCGGTTTGAGGGCGGTAAGATCATATTCCGCTTAACCCTGAACCCTGAACCCTAAACACCCCAAACTCTAAACCGGTGGTATGTTTTTGTCGCAGACCCGACGCATACTAGGTCTAGTCACGAAAAAGCTCTATTGACCTTAAGCCCCAAGGCAGAACCCAGGTTTTTGCTGTCGTTTTTGGGTGGGTGTATAGGGTTCTGTATGACATTGTTGAATGTAGATGTTTGGTGTCCAATTCGGAGGATGGGGGACTATAATCGAAGATCTAACTCTGTTATCCGTAAATCTAGACTTCAAACTGTGAACCCCAAACCCAAAACCCTAGAACCTAGAGGCTTAACCATCTCTGGAACAGGACCTGATTAGAAAAGATGTGTTTAAGGGTCTATGTTTTAGGGTTTACAGTTGTAGGGTTTAGGGCTCAGTCTATGCAATCCGGCATCATCTCAAAAGCGGAGTGTCTGTAACCAGTCCTCATGTTCTCCTTATTCCCTCCTGAAGAAAGGAACCTTTCATGATCATGTGATTTACTCTTATATACCCTCTTCCCGTCCAATCACATAAGCTACTGCGTTATCGTCTGTTACTCTGATCCTTTTCCCAGGAATGATCTGCACACGTCGATGAAGTATGTCACTTATATATAAACCGCGGGACCGGAGCTGTTGTATCAGCTCATGTACGGTTTGAGCCTACCTGTCCTACATCTAACGATTGGTGCTGCGGGTTTATGGTTATAAGGGGTTCCCTACCCCCGAAATCTAGACCCCAAATGCAGAATCTTACACCCCAAGCACTAAACCGTAAGGCCATAAAGCCATGAGCCCCACACCAAGCCCTAAGCTCCCAGTAGCTTGGTGAAATACATAGGTCATGTCCCCCCGCCCCTTTCAAGAGACCTAAAAGCCCCAAGCCTCAATCCCCATACCCTAGACCATAAATCACAAAGCCTAGGAAACCCTACTTATCCCTTCATGTCTATGTTCTACCCCAACATGGTGGCCTTGCAAATACCTATCACGCCTTCTTAAGCGACCACGAGCCCTAATCCACAAAACCTAAACCCGAAAAGCTAGATCCCAGAAACCCTAGAACCAAAATATCCTGGATCATATAGGGATTAAGGGTGGTAAAATATCCCTAAACCCTAAACCCTAAACCCTCAACCCTCAACCCTAAACCCTCAACCCTAATGTTCAACTCACCCCAGTTGCTGGGCCCAGGCACATGCTGTGGGCATGCCGTTCTTCCGATGTCACGCCCACCACCCAAGGCGCCTCTTGGATTTTCTCGCAAGTGGTTACCGGGGGCATGAACCACTATGGGCTATTAGACCTTATGGGTACCTTAATCTACCCTTAATAGGGTCCTAATAGGGAATTTTAGGGTCTAATAGCCCATAGTGGAAGGGGAATAGTGGGAATACAAAGGCACACGTAGGGATGTGTAGGTTTGAGCTTTACGGCTCAAGGTTTTTTGGAAGTGCCACGTGGTTCCTATGGTTGGCTGGGCATCTTAACATGGCGTGGGGCGCGCAGGCGCAGCTGCCGGGTACTCACCCCCAACCCTAAACTGCGTAGGGTCTTTCTAAAGGAGTTGTCTGATGCCTAAAAAATTTTTCGACCCTCTTCACTAGGGCATGGGAGTCGAAATAGTGGCTTCAGAGCCGTACTGCCTCTCTAGACACTATGTCGAACAGGTAGGGTTTAGGATTGTGGGTTTAAGGTTTAGGGCAGTTGCGTGCGGAATGTCCTGTACATTATTATGTCCTGGCCTCTAGCCGGGTAGGAAAGCTACCCTATGGAAAGGCTTTGCGGCCACAGTAGTGGAATACTGAATGGGCAACTTGAACTGCTTACTGCGGATTAGTAGGGAACATGGGAATATTTCATACGGGTGGTTGTCAAAATCATGGCCCCTTTTTGGGTACCCTAAATATGAGGTGCCGTATTATTATAGGGATCCAAAAAGGGACCATAATTTTGACAACCACGCATATAATCCCTAATAGTAGTTCCCATTTTCTTTTCCATTATCCCAATATTACCCAAATATTCCCACATAACCCCTATATACCCAAATATCATAATTTTGACAACCACCCATATACCCTATAATCCCTATATAACCCATTATAGTAGTTTCCATTTTCTTTTCCATTATCTCAATATAACCCCAATGTACACCCTACAATCTACCCCTTATAGGGGTTATCCTAGACCCTAAACCCTAAACCCTAAACCCCAGAATATAGCTGTTATCTAGGGATTGTATTCCCTAGTTGCTGCCACTTCGCCCCAGAGGGTACATAGGGTTCGCCAGCTTCCAAAACCCTGTGATTGGAAGTCCTGGAAGAACGGGATGCTTGAATGACAGAGCCCTTGGGTTTAGGGTTTAGGGTTTAGGGTTTAGGGTTTGGGGTTTAGGGTTTGGGGTTTAGGGGAAACCTGACAAACCATGTCCCTGTAGTTATAATTTGCTGTTTGTCTAGGGAACATAGGTGTAGTCCATAGAGTACCGGGAGCTTTGTCGCATGAACAAGTATTGATTTAGTTTTCCATGGCATTTTGACTACACCAAACATGGTAAAACATGTGAATGCAGCTTCCGCTTTCTTTTCTCAAAGCAAGAGGTGATTTGGGCGGAGTGGTCCAAGAAGTGATTCTTTAACCCAGGTATTTAGCTTCTTGTGTGCCAGGGACGGGATCTCCGATTGCAAATCCTGGAGCAGGGGCGGGTGATCTGGAGAAATCAATAGTTCTGCTTTGTCTGTATTTAGCCATAGATCATCATGAGATGCTTCGTTCTGGACTGCATGTAAGAAGGACTTGAGCCGGGGGCCGGGAACTGCAAGAAGGGTTGTACTATGTGTAACCCTACACCCTAAGCCCTAAAATCCTAAACGCTGAATCCTAAACCCCAAACCCAGTATATAGTACAGGCTTTCAGCCGACCAAGTGTTTTGTGTGTACCGCGCGCCATTAACCTGATATTAATATCTTCGAACGTTACGTACAGTCAGGACCATGATGAATAAGGGCTGAGGGGACGACCTTGTCGGATACCTGTCTGTACTTCCCCACGTCTTCTCGGCGGCGTATCCTCTGGTTATAGATCCTATAGGTTTTCTATGTACTGCGGGTGAACCCCTATATAGTCATCGTAGGGTAATCGGCACCGCTTGATGGTCTTCCTTGTCAATGCCCTGCTTTCAGTCTAAGAAAATTCTCGACACTGCAGACCTTATTCGGGAGTGGATCGCTGCTGCATTTTCTTTTGGCGAGATTTGGGTGTCATCATCGCCTCAGTTGGTTGGAGCATGTGCGATCATCTTGGAGCATTGCCTTCGGATCTGCGCAACTGCTGCCGCTTGTGGGAGACCCGTGCTACCCCAGAGCATATTGAACCCCTAAACCCTGTATAACCCATTATAGTAGTTTCCATTTTCTTTTCCATTATCCCAATATAACCCCAACATAACCCTAATATAACCCTATAATAGTAATAAGTTCGCACCCTGGTGTCCAGCAAAGCGCTGCATCTTCGGCTGTTGCAGACCACAGGCGCCGGCTTTAGACTATAAGGCCCAGGGATTGGGGTTAGGGCTTAGGGTTCAGGCTTTAGAGGTTTTGGGTTTAGGGTTTGGGGCTTTGGAGCGTAGAGTTCCAGGCGTAGTTTCTGTGGTTTAAAGCTCTAGGGCTACGAGTCGGTGCTCCATCCCTCGCTAATTTCGATCTGGACAAATCCTGAATCCACACTACCGACTCCCACAAGCGGATCAGAAACTTTGCAGACCGCGTTTCATCGTTTTTTGAGCACTCGAATATCAGTGGTTGCGCGTGGGTGTGTGGAATGCGGAGAGCTCTCAAAACTGAGGTTTCCTCACCTAGCCCTCGTGATCAGGGCAAAAAAGGTGGATATGCACTTGTCCCTAAACCCTAAACCCTACACGCTACGTCCTTAATCTTAGACCCGAAACCCTGATCCCTAAACCTGGAAACCCCCAAACCCTGGTCCCTGTGATTTCTTAAGCCCCGATCGCCTGACCCTAAACCCTGATCCTTGAACCCAAACCCTGACTCCTGAACCCTAAGCCCTGGTACCTGAAACCTGATTCCTAAACCCTAAACCGAACCCAGATCCCTACCTAGACCCCCCAGGAAACTTCTACCTAAGTACCCCCAAATAGAAGCTACATTGAGCCTATTTTGGGGTACTTGGGGGGGTCTAGGTAAACCAAAACCCTGATCCCTAAACCCTAAACCCTAAAAACCCTAAACCCTAAAACCGAAACCCTGATCCCTAAACCCTAAACCCTCAAGGCAGGATAAATAGAAATTGTATTCACGCCCACCCACTTGACNNAGATTTCTCAGCAATAAACACTCAGAACGGGAGCTTATTTTGTGTCTTTTAGAGCAAATTTCGAATTTTTGAAGCGCATGGAGCCATGTCAGAAGAGGAAAGGCCCCCCAGAAAAGGTTCAGACAAGGCCCAAGATAAACACGGGGCCGACAGAACCCCAACAAATGCCCAGAAGAGGCGTGAGGCTCAGAAAAGGCAGCGAAAGCCAAAAAAGGCCAAGCCCAGTTGTCAGTGCCTGAAAAGGCTTTGCAAGCCTTGCAAGCCCCTAAAACGGTTTGGAGGCCCCTGAAAGGCAAGGTTTTGGGAGGGTTCTGGGAAGCCCTTGGGGCCCCTGACAGGCCTGGGAGGCCGGGGGGCCCCACAAAACAGATTTCTCAGCAATAAACACACAGCAAAAGAAAGGGGTTCCTTGTCCTTTTGTTTTGGCCTTCTGGAGCAAAATATTCACCGGGAATCCCTTGTCCTTTTGTTTTGGCCTTCTGGAACAAACTCAAAAAGAAAAACTTGTTTCGGTCGGGAATCCTCCTTCTTGTAACGGCATGAGACAAAAGGACTCCCGACCAGAGCAATCTCGTACCCCAAACCCTATACAATTTCTATAAACCCTACAAACCCTACCCTACACCCTAAACAGTGATCCCTCAACCCGGATTGCATTGTCTGAGCCTGCCAAAGCCACCTCGGAGTCGACAACGGCCATGTCCAGCAAGGTGCGAAGCTCCTCTTTAGGGTTTAGGGTTTTAGGGCTTAGGGTTCTGGGTTCAGGGTGTCTCAGTGAGGGGGTGCGCTGGTGCTGGAAGCATCCAGGCGCGCACCCTGACCTGCAGGAGCCCACCCCCGCTGGCGCTCCACCCTTGCCTTGACCTTTACGGGTTTAGGGTTCTCTCGAACTCTGATCGCGTTCCTGTCTTCTTATTTGTTCTTTGCACCCGTCTACCTTGCCCGGGCACCTGTCTAGACCAGGCGGGTGCGCGGTTTGGGCTGGGTGGGTGCAAGGTTTGGGCTGGGTCAGGCTCCATGCTGCTCGTGCTTATTGAGCTTCAGCCTCCCAGGCGTCCGGACAAGACGGGTGCAAGGTTTGGATTGGGCCTGGAAGGTGGAATTGTCCAGACTAGATGGGTGCCAGTTTGAGTTTGGGGGTGGCTCGAGGCCTCTAGTTTTCTTCAGATGGTGCTTTGACTGGATGCCTCCAATCTTGAACAGATGGACCTGTTTACGACAGGTGGGTCGAAGGTTTGGGCTGGGTCTGGCAGGTTTTGGGAGTCTTGGAAAAGAAGCACTGGCAAGGAGGTTGTGAAGGGAAATTGAGGCTCTGGCTCAGCCCCTGGAAATTTCCGAGAGGTTCGGGAGGCCCCTTCCCCTTTCCAGGGGCTGCCAGGCCTGCTGGTCCCGGCATTCTTTGGCAGAGGGGATTCAGGGGAGCCTTGGCCGGGAAGGTTTGGGGTAATTACATGTCGCCCGCTGGAGGGCTTTGGCTCCAGAGCTGCCTCGCCTGCCGGCTTCGGCGCGTTCGCCCTGCTCGACGGATCCGGGCTCACTCAGTTTAGGGTTTAGGGTTCAGGGTTTAGGGTTTGGGGTTTGGGGATCTAAGATTGAAAACATGAGCCCTAGTATGGGCCCCTAACGCTACATACGATACACCCTATATCTGCTCTCAAGCGTCCTAAGAATCTTCCTGAAAGGCCTGAGGCCCTATATCAGGGGCCCGTACTTCTAACCTTAGACTGTTGCTGAGATGCTTGCAGAAGTGAGTTTGGGGATTGGGTAACCCCGATAACGAATGGGGATTACAGGAAGCAAAACCATAGACCCTAAAGCCTAGTTTGAGCAAGGTGGGAACTACAAGCAAAAACCAAACTTGGGTCTGAGCAACAAACGACTAACTGGATTTAGGGTGTAGCGTTTGGGGTTTGGGGGTTTAGGGTTGCTTTTTGAGCTTTAGGTTTTTGGGGGTTTAGGGTTGTCTTTCAGGTTTAGGCGTTTTAGGGGTTTAGCGTGGTGCTTTGGGATGCTGTGGGTTTAGGGTTTAGGGTTTAGGGTTCTGGGGTTCAGGGGTTCGGGCTTTAGGGTTTAGGGTTTAGGGGTTTAGGGTTCTGGGGTTTAGGGTTTTGGGGCTTAACGTTTAGGGATACCTATGTATCTCTATGCTTGTGAACGGACGTTTAACAAAAGTGGTAGCCACATCCTCCGTGCTCTACTGCACTGACATGTAGGCAATCCATACCCTGAATCCCAGACCTAGACCCTAGACCCTAAACTAGGATAGGTTTGGGGCCCCATAAATATGGATTTGTATGGTCTTTCTGAAGATTATGTACGGATTCAGGGTAGTTAAAATTTAACGTTATTTTCAAACCTGCCCCGGTAGACCCTAAACCCGATAACAAGCCCAAGATCTTAGGGCCTGGGGGTCAGATTAGCTCGGGCAATCCGAAAGAGCTAGTTGGAGGATCATGGGCCCCCTAGAACGTAGGTCAATGGCTGGAGGATTACTAGGCTTGTTTTGAGATAGATTATGGGGCCGGTAAACTCCAAACTCTGAACCCCCAACCCTTGAATCGAAGGTATACCTGCTCATTATGCCTTGCTTGGTTCCCCAGACCCTCCAAGTATTTGGTGACATGACCTTCAAGAATCCTAGGATACCTGGTTTAGGGTTTAGGGTTGTATAACCTGGCTTTACACGGAACCTAGGGCTCCCGAAAGGGAAAAGGGCGTACTGGGAAACCCAAAACCTCACAGTTCACTTCATGAGGACGTGCAAGCGTATATAAAAATTTCTAAGTTCGGGTTTAGGGTTCCGGGTTTGGGTAAGAATTGGGGTGGGGGGGGAGAGGGTGGTTTTGAGGACTGCCATGATCCGGGAACAGCAACATAGAACTCCTTGGCCAGCACATGCCTGGACTAGACTCGCAAATGGTCCGTACTGACGCGCTGTGGAAACCTTGAAACCCAAATAGCCAATTGAAGGTATCACACCCATGAACTATCATCTATTGACTGTAGGACTGTAGGCCCAAAATAAATTTTATCTATAAACTTAGAACTCACAACAGCTTGGAGTACCCGCACCTTCCGAATGGCTCCGGTTCTGTCGGCAGTGGCCACCTTCTGAGATTGGATTGCTTTGTAGGTTGGGAAAAAGGCGTTGGGCTTCTGGGTTTCGGGATGATGCAGAATCACTTGCACGAGGAATGGACAATAGAATAAAGCCGGGGATGACATAGGGATTTGAGGGTTAAGGGGTAACACGAGGGTTGTCCATAACGATGATCATCATGTGAGTAAGCCGAACAGCCTTTGCAATTTAGGAGGGGGTGGAGCATCTAAGGACTGCACAAGGTATTCTGCAGTAAACTGACAGTGATATGAGGACTACACAATGGGGGCGACACAAGAGTTAGAGAGCCCTAAACTCTAAACCCTAAACCCTAGACCCCAACCTACCTGCCTGTTGGGCTTCCTTGGCCCCTAAGGACTACCCTTCGTGGGTACTGAGACCCTTTAGGGTCCCTAATCTTCCATCCCCAAACACCAAAAACCCTTAATCCCGGCAAGATGAATAGTAAAAACAAGGCCATACAGCCTTAAGCCCTTGAACCCTCAAGCCCTACACGGTTTACGGTTTAGGGTTTGGGGTCGAGGGCTTTGGGTCTAGGGATTTAGGGCTCGTCCTCTGAAGGTGCCCCGGCCCCCGGCCCTCATATCCATACATCTTAGGGTTTAAGGGAGGGTCTCCTAAAATTAGGGGTACCATTTTTGGGGGTCCCTATAATAAGGACTATAGTATTTTTAGGGTCTATATTGGGGTTCCCTTATTTTGGACGAAGGCTCTTAAGGATGCTAAGCTCGAATTTCTTAGCCTCGCACTTAGGCGGTCGACCCACGCACTAACAGTAGTATAACTTTGGTGGACCCCCCTCCCAGTAATAGTGACTAAAGGGATAATGGGGATCATATTAGGGTCCTGTTATATTCTTATGATACCACTATTACAGGGTGAGGGTCCTCCTAAAGTATAACAGGGGACTATAGAAGAAGCCCTGCAAAACAGCCATTCTTTCTTGCAGCCACCATTAGTGTCAGAATGTTCTTGTCATATGCCTTACATCATTGACCTTTCTTGTAGTCACTATTGGAGATAAGGCGGTCCTCGCTACCTTAAATCATGAATTTTCCTACAGTTCCCCCTAAAACAACCCCTAATTACAAATTTAAAGGAAAGCTTGGTGGGGGGCGAGGTAGTGAAGAGGGGGAAAAAGAAACCGTAAACCCTCATCCGTAAACCCTAGTGCCTAAACCCTGAAACTCTAAACTCCATCCCTACATCCTTTACCCTAAACCCTCATCCCTAAGCCCTAATCCCTCAATCCGTATCCCTAAACCTTCACCCCTAAACCCTAATGTCTGAAACCTCAACACGAGCTCCAGGCTTTAGAGCATGTGCCCCACCCACGCAGAAGACTCCCGCAACGTTCATGCCAAAGCCATTAAAAGTTTAGGGTTCATTAGATATGGTTTAAGGTAGAGTCCCCGATTAAGGAATGCGTGTACAATCACAGCTGAATTCTAAACCTTGAATCCTACGCTCTAAACCCCCTATACCCTAAACCCTAAACGGGGACCACCTCCTCGAGAGCATCGTGGGCACGTCTTGCTACAGCTCGAACGTCTGGGTCCTGAACTTTTGCAGATCTAGGGTTTAGGATTTGAGGGTGTAGGGTTGAAAGTATAATGAGGTTTAGGGTCTGGGGTTAGGGATTGGGGTTTAGAGGTTGAGGGTATAGGGTTTAGGGTCTGGGCTTAGGGATTAAGATTTAGCATTTAGGAATTAAGGCTTTTAGGGGTTTACGGGTTTTGGTATTAGGATCTGGGGTTTGCTTCGGAAAGGCGGGGCGGCAGTGATGGCTAAGCTTCAGAGAGCATGCAATCCTTTTAGGGTTTAGGACCTCAACTTAGTTAGGTCCACTGTGGCCAATAACACAAAAATGTATTCCTTATGATGTCCTAATGGAAGGGATCCTCAAGGTAGGTGGACGTCTGATGAGGCCTGAAATTTGTATAAAAGCCTTGAAAAGGCCGCTAGCCTTTGGTTGCAAGACTCTGAAAACTGGAAAGCCTCCGGTAGCCCCGAAATCCCGTTTCGTGCCCGAACTTCGCTGGCAGAGGAGAGGAAATGGAAGAAAAACCAGCCAGTGCCCTCCTGAGTCATGGGGAGTATTTTTTCACTCTCGAGTCTTGGGTATTGAAAGCAACCGCAGTAGTACCGGTATGAAATCAACGATGACGGAAACAGTAGTAGTACATTCAGGTGTGGTGAAGGAACAAGTGCCATCAAGTACCTGAACGAGAAAGCTGGTAAAGAACCGCAGTTGCTGAGTTCCCAAGGCCACCAAAACGTCTACCCTTTCGTTCAAGTTATATAGGGGGTTAAACACTGGGGATCCAGGTATGCAAGTACTACCTTCATTGGGCCCTAAAGTCTGTGAATAGTACCTCCTATGGGCTATTTGGATCCCTAGAAAAAACCCTAAACCCTAAACCCCTAGAGGAACTGAACAGTATAGACTGGACCTACCCAAACTACGAAGGCACCATCGAAGTGCTAAGCCTCCCACGGAGACTTCCTCGCTGACCTGCCAGGCGCATGGAAAAGTTGTGTGAGCGCAACTTGGAGGGGCCTCTAAACCTAAACACTAGACCCCAAACCCTAACCCGAAACACTAAACCCTAAACACCAAACCCTAGACCCTAAACCCTAAACCCTAGTCTAAAGGTTTGGGGTTTAGCCCGCGAAGTGGGGGGGCCTTCTTAGAAAAGCCCCTCCTACACACTCATACTGTGCATGGAGGAAATCTTGCATGGCTCTTTCACAACGCCTACCTTAAGAACCACTGCATGTTAGGGATCCTAAGTGGTGCAAGATTTCCTGAACCCCGCCCAAGCCCTGATGCTAAATCCTCAACCCTATACCCTAAATCCGATTTCTTAAACAACTTTCGACCCCAAACCCACAAAGTTTGACGTGTCTTGAGATGGCGGATGGCGATCCATTACCTTAAACTTTAAACCCGGAGCCCTAAACTCTCAAGCCCCTGTAAACTTACCATTCAAACTTCCGCAATGTCAGCAGTTTGAAAAAATCAAGCTCAATATGACCCCCCAAAACCCTAAGTAATGGTAATAAACCCTATCGATCTCATCAGAGTCCCTCTATTCACTCCGTAGTTCTCTCTTAGTCAAGGATCCGGAGGGCACCCTTTTTGAATATGGAACTTAGGACCGCCAAAAGGAAAAAGGGCTTACTCAACACCCCTGTAGTTAAGTAACAGTAAGAAGCAATGCTCAAACCCCAAATACATGCACTTTAGCCTTCGTAGCATTTTGAAAGTTGCATGCTTGCCCAGGTAGACCCTGCAACCCAAACGCTGGACACTGCGAAGCGGCCTTGCGGAGAAGCGGCAGCAACTGAGGGGCGAAAGGTTTCACCTCAGAGAGGATTCGGCTGGTCTGGGTTACACAGGTCAATCATCGGGTTCAAGATATGGGGCTTTGCCAAATTTAGGGGGTACCTTTTTGGGAGTCCCACAGTAAGGATTATGGTATAGTGGAGTCTATATTGGGGTCCCCTTATTTCGGGAAATTACCATTTGGGTTTAGGGATTTTGGGGATTCGGTGAAGCTCCTAGCCCGGACACTTTTACGTTTTCGTCTCGAACGGCTGTTTGGTAAGCTCTGGGTTCCCCACCTGAACCTCGAAAGTATGTAGAAAAACAGCCTTTAGAGCTATATTCAGGTAATTTGGGCTATTATTTGACGTTGTGGGGGTTCAGGTACACCCTTAAAGTTTAAACCTTGAGCTCTGGTACTAGGGCAGAAAGTATTGGCCTCGGAGTCCAAAGTTCAGAGTACAGAGATCAGGGGCTTGAAAAGTGACCAGCACTAGAAACCCAAATGGAAGAAAAAGAACATGAAATTGAAACTAGGTTTACAATAGGGGCTCGTACTGATAAGAACCCTGATGTGAGCTGCTGGAGTAAGCCTTCCCAGCTCGAAAGCTTGTGTCATACACTGGCTCCCTCGGCTGTTCCAGACTTCAGACGGCGAAAATTATCATCCGGTGATGCCCGGGTGCTCGATCCAGATGTTTCAAATGAGTTTACTACCTCGAAAGACTGAGCCGCGCAAATATTCAGTTTGGAGCTCCGCGACACACTTGGGGGGCATAGGTTCACAGTAGAGCCATATGCTGGCAACTCATGCCAGTGGTAGCGTCAGGTACGCCCCAGCACTGCAAAACAAGGGCCTGCGCACAAAGCTCTAAAACCCTAAGCCCTCAAACCTTAGCCCTAACCATGGCAGTCGGACGCAGGATGGTACAAGCTCTACCACTCATGTCCTGGCAGCGCGGAAAGGACAGTGTATCCCTAAGTATCTTTACACGCTACTTATGCAAGCCTTCTCGATGCATATATTCATGTATGTTCGTTTATACTTGATTATGTAGTATATTAATATGGGCTATGCATATGTCCTTACATACCCCATGCTCTTAGTTGTGGTGGCTTTCAAATGTGTCAATATCTTCCCCATAATCTACAACTGGACTGACGGGCCTCTTAGTGGACCAGACCGCAACTAACGCGTGACCAGGGATTTAGGGCTGACACATTTTTTGCAAACCCTGTACAAACGATGAGCAAACAGCCTATGACCATGAAACCTGTCATACATAATGTCCAACCAATTCCTATGCAGCAAGACCTGCAATACTTATGTCAAGACAGGTGGTTCTCAGAACTCTTATGCAATTTCTGAAGCCTGAACCCCTAAAACCCTACAATAATTTTCACTCACTGCTTCTTGGGAGGGAACAGGGGAATATGTTGCGAAGGGCTGAACCCTCAACACTGAACCCTAACTCCTAACGCCTAAACCCGAAACCCTAAACAATAAACCCCTAACCCTACCCTAAACGCTATAGGTTACGTCATAAGCCCTAAAAACCTTCTGGAGAATGCCAGATCCAAGAGGCATCTGCCACTGCTGAGACGAGGCGGCCCATGTTCCTCAGGCCAGGGCCAGAAGCTTAAGATGCCCCAAAATCCGTTTAGGGTTTAGGGTTTAGGGTTCAGGGCTTAGGGTCTATGGTTGAGGGTTTAGGGTTGGGGGTTCAGGGTTTAGGGTTTAGGGCTTAAGGTTTAAGATGCCCTAAATTCATTTAGGGTTTAGGTTAGGACGGTTAGGTGGACCCTACACCCAATAACAATGACTATAAGGGAAAATAGTGGTTACACTGTGGTTATACTAGGGTCATCTTATATTCCATTTATAGCACCATTGCACGGCGCGGGGTCCACCTAAGCGGTTTAGGCGGTTTAGGCGTCTGAACTGACAACATAGAAATAATTCAACCCTCAACCCTAAGCCTGAGTCACTCGTCGAAGGCCCTTGATCTTACAACCTTACACCCTGATCCCAATAAACCACCTTTTCATGAAAATCAGGGGTACTCTACATGAAGGTACTAGGATTTAAGGTACTCTCCGGCGGCAGCACCTTGACATTTGAAAGGCGTTGCCAAACCCTAAACCCTAGACCCCTATACCCCTAAAACCCCTAGACCCCTAAACCCCTGAACCCTAAACTGTGCTGTCGTTCGCACCTTTATGAGCACTACCTAGGGCAACCTGGATCCTAAAAAAGGCAAAGATAGCTTGGGGGGAGCCCTCACCCGGTAATAGTGACTATAAGAGATAGAGGATTATGCTAGGGCGCTCTTATATTCCTACTATACCCATATTAAAGGGTGGGGGGGGGACAGCTAAAAAATACCAAGCTTCTGCTAGAAATACATTGCTACTGTAGCCCCATAACCTACACAAGCTCTAGCGCACGTGCTTGCCAGTGGTAGAAGAGCTTGTCGAAGCAGGGCGCAAAGCGGAAGACTCAATAGACAAAATAGAGTGCGAAGCGGAAGACCCCGATGACGAAAAGTAGGGTTGCCGCAAATATCAGGGGGCTCAAAAGGTGGGATGAAGGTAGCTGGGTTAAAAGATCCCTAGTTTATACTCTACTATATTGGGGCTTATTCTATATGCCCCACCTTCGTTTACCCCACCTTTTGAGCCTTTGAACATAGCGGGTGTTGCGCCAATCCCCCACATATCCGGAACGACGTTCAGTTTGGGTAGTTTGGGGGTCCAAGGCGGAGCCCAAACTATTCAAACTGTTTAAAGGTCTCTTTCTGTTCCGAAAGACAAATCATCGCATCATACAATAGAGGTTCCTCGTACATAAGTATATCTATATATATATACATATTGAATG
Source organism: Symbiodinium pilosum (assembly GCA_905231905.1). Taxonomy (NCBI): domain Eukaryota; class Dinophyceae; order Suessiales; family Symbiodiniaceae; genus Symbiodinium; species Symbiodinium pilosum. The sequence continues at coordinate 177,904 of CAJNIZ010005446.1, forward strand.
TACATTATGCATATATGAGAGAGCCCCTGTGTAGTAGATCGACACCGCATTGCAAAACCGGATACTAACCTAGCTGGAAACAACCCAAAAGGGCAAAGAGCTTGGCGGATGCCACTTCATGCAGCCTGCATACACCTGGGGACTAGTAAAGTGAAAGACTAACATAACTGGCTGAAAAGTCCCGAGGCTCGAGACACCGAAACCTGTAGTCCCCTTAAGTACATAGAATATGGTTTTGGATCATTTATAATAAGGTCCACATATACCCCATATTCTATCTACTTAAGGGGGACTATAACCCTAAACCCTAAACCCTAAATAGTAGTTTCCATTTTCTTTTCCATTATCCAAATATAACCCCCATATGCTATCTACTGATGG
>CAJNIZ010005446.1:178384-194424 GCA_905231905.1 Symbiodinium pilosum
TCAAGGATTGCGAGCCTGCTAATCCCAGCCCAAACCCTGTGCTGGCAAAACTTGCGCAGTTTAGGTACCATGCTTAAATTAGATAGTAGTTTCCATTTTCTTTTCCATTATCCAAATATAACCCCCATATGCTATCTACTGATGGAGGACTATACCCAATTTCCTGCCAAAAAATCCGCCCACAAACCAGGAACCCTACCACCAGAAGCTCCCCAAGGCCGCCTTAGCCACCCTCCAATCCTTACGGGGATGGGGTTTAGGGTTTAGGGTTGGCCCTGAACCCCTAACCCTCTAGAACTAAAAACTCCCTAATAAGACCTCCCTGGAGCACTGCTAAAACCCCCTCACTGGAGCACTGCTAAAACCCCCTCAGGCCGCATAGGGCCTCCGAATATGGGCCTCTTATGTACGTGGCCCCCCTTAGGGCCTTTCTTATATGTGGTCCGCTTAGCCCTTCCTTAGCCAGAAGTTCATTCAAGTTATACACTGGGCCAAGGAGCTCAGCGATGACGCATGCCTTCATGTCAGCAGAACCCTAAGGGTCCAAGGACCTAAATAATATAGGGCTTGAGGCCCAAATACCGTGAATATTACAATATTTGGGCCCAAAAGCCCTATTATCTAAGTCCTTGGACCCTTAGGGAAATTAAGTAAGCAGAGTTAAGTGTACAGGCGGCTGAGCAGACTTCAGGGATACCTGAACAAAAAAACAGGTACCATCGCCCGAAACTCACCACTATTCATGTTAGGACGTATACAAAGAGTCATGGGTTCCTTAGCTTGGGCTTCGGCCAGCGTTCAGGCTTCAGGCTTAGGATTCAGACTTTAAAGTTAAGGGCTTCCAAACTCCTAACCCTGCAAGCGCGTTCGTCCTCCTCCAAACTACTCAGCGCAAGCGAAACTGCACAATGCCCTAACAAAAATGTGAGGCTTATATGGCGCTATGTAGTAGGTACAGGGCTGTATAGGGTATATAGGGTTTGAGGTTTAGGGTTTAGGGAGACGCCGGGTAACCCTGGTCAGCAAATCTAAATCCGCTGAAACCTCATCTGGCAGCATCTGGGAATTTCTCGATCTGATCCTATATTCTACCTAATAAGGACCCTGTTATCCTTGAATAATCACTACATGTCACAGCATATCCCTGGCATGCGTAGGGCATCCCTTCTGAGAGATTCCCATCTAACCACAGTCAAAGCCGCTGATATAGCCTGTGAAACCTCTTCAACCCTAAAGAAGCTACGTGTAGTCCATACAACACGATGAAGAGTTCCGTAAACCTGGAAGCTTCTCAAACCTTAAGCTTAAGCCCCTAGACCCTAAACCCCCAAGCCCTAAATGCCTAATTCCCCCAAAGTCCCCAGACAGCCCTTAAGAAGCCCCCCAAAGTCCCTTAATACCCCTTCCCCGAAACCATAAACCCGAAATCCCTAAACCCCAAATCCCTCAATCCCTAAACCCCCAACCCAAAATCCCTCAACCCTAAATCCCTATCCTAAACCTTAAATTCCTTCAACCCTAAATCCCTAAACCTTAAACCCTAAATCCCTCAACCCTAAATCCCCACCCTAAGTTCCCCAAAACCCTGCATCCCTAAACCCCTAAACACCAACACCTAAATCCCACATCCCTAAACCCTGAATCCTTAACTTCCCGAAAACCCTACATCCCTCAAACCCCTAAAGCCCTAAACCCGAACACCCCAAACCCTCAAGCCCTAAACCCTAAGTAGTAGTTTCCATGTTCTTTTCCATTATCCCTATATAACCCCAATCTTACTCCCACAATCACTATTAACAACCCCTATAACTCCTGTAGTTTCCATTTTATTCTGCGTTATCCCGAACCCTAAACCCTAAATCCCTAAAACCCTAAACCCTAAATCCCTAAACCCTAAACCCTAAATCCCTAAATCCCTAAACCCTATAATCCCTAAATCCCTAACCCCCAATATGACCTCCAAACCCTACCTAAACCAAACTGCCGGCCTGCCGCTGCGCTCTCGCGTTGCGGCTCTTCAGGCCTTTGCCTCGGGCTTTTGCCCTCTCTAAAGGGTTAGGGTTTCTAGGGTTTAGGGATTTAGGGTTTAGAGGATTTAGGGATTTAGGGTTTAGAGGATTTAGGGATTTAGGGTTTCTAGGGTTTAGGGGTTTAGGGTTTATAGGGTTTAGGGATTTTGGTTTAGGGGTTGGGGTTTAGGGTTCAGGGGTTTAGGGTTGAGGGATTTATGCTTTAGGGTTCAGGGGTTCAGGGATTTAGGGTTTGGGGTTAGGGCTTATAGGGATTATAAGGTTTAGGGTTTAGGTTTTCTGGGGTTTAGAAGCCTAAATAGTTACCAGTCTTATGGCTCTATATAAGGTGCCTCAAAAAGAGTTTCTTAGGATTTTAAACGTATTTGAAGGTTTTGGGTTTGGGGATAAAGGGTTTCTTAGGGTTGTTAGGCTTGTTTAGGGTTTCGGGTTGAGGTTTAAGGGCTTGAGAGTTTAAGGTTTCAAGGGCTTCAGGGTTGTGGGTCTTAGGTAACTTGATACATGACAGTGTTTCGGGCCTTCGGGGTTTGTGGCTTTAGGTTTAGAGTGTGGGGTTTAAGGCCTTCGCCCAGAATTGGCTTTGTACTCCGAAGACAGGGTTTGGCACTTTTTAGGGTCTGGGTTAGGTGGACCCCCCACCCAGTAATAGCGACTAGTATGGATAATAGGGATTATATCAGGGTCCTCTTATATTCCTATTATACCACTATTACAGGGTGGGGGAGTCCTTCTAAGGTCTAGGTTACTCTACGTTCCTAAACCCTCCTGGCTTCAAGGTCTTGGCGGGACCCGCCCTCGACCCCACACCCTAAACCTAAACCATCCTAAACCCAAAGGCCCTAAACGCTGTAACATACAACCCTTTGTAACATTCCCTTATATGGTAGTTTCCCTAAATAGGACCCCAATATAGACCCCAATGTACTCGAATCCCTATTATAGGGATCCCCAAACAGGTACCCCTAATTTTGGGAAACCCTAAGCCCTAAACTCTAAATTGTAGTCTCCATTTTCTTTTCCATTATCCCCATATAACCCCTAAATAATCCCTTTGAGGTACCCCTAATTTTAGGAAACCCCCCCCATATACAGAATACCATCACCCGAATTTAGGGCTTCGGAGTTCCCCCTCTCCTATCCAGGTCAAGCCCTACAAGCCCAGTTACCTATATATTGGGTTCCTGTCCTGAAGACCCTATATAATTATATACTATCTGTAACCCAAGGACCTACTATATGGGTACCTGGGCTTCTAGGGAAGGGTCTTCAAAGTTTTCGAGTTTTAGGTTCAAGGTTTACGGTTCAGGGGTATAGGATTTCGGGTTTAGATTTTAGAGTTTTAGGTTCAAGGTTTTTGGTTCAGGGGTATAGGGTTTCGGGTTTAGGGTTTAGAGTTTTAGGTTAGAGATCTATCTTATGGTTCAGGGGTATATTCTAGGTCTTCTCCCAACAAAACACGGAAGCCCAAGAAGGGGATGTAGAGAGTCTGTTGACCCTTCAAAAGGTGCATATATGGAATTCCATGTTCGTCTCCCGAAACCCTGAACCGGAGTCCAGGGTTTGAGAGTCTAGGTTTCCCTAAGGGTCCAAGGACCTAAATAATAGGGTTTTAGGGCCCAAATACTCTAATATTTATGGTATTTGGGCCCTAAAACCCTATTATTTGGGTCCTTGGACCCTTAGGGTTTGGGTTGCATTAGAAGCTTCATTTCCTGAGTGCGGTCCATGGTTTTCAGGTTTCAGGGTCTTGGGTTGGTTTAGGGTTTAGGGTTTGGGGTTTAGGGTTTTTTCATGTTTGCGGTTGCCCTGAGCCCTAAAGCCTAAGCCTTGCAACACCACCCCTTGCAGTAACTATCCTTACAGGGGTCTTATGAGGGGGTTATGACCTAAAACCTATTTCAGGCCAAAAGGCTCGATGCAGGCCTTGTTTCCAAACTGGAAGGCTGAAACCAGGCGTTCTTTATAGACTTGATCCGCAAATTCCGGAAAATCGAGCAAAAAACAGAAGCCTGGAACACAAAAAAACATAAAACACAACATGATATCTATTTAAGATAGCCCATGCCGTAATAGCCACAATGTAGACCCCTGCTCAATAAACCCCCGCCTTTTAAGGGCCTTGATATTAGGATCCCTATCATAATCCCCATTAAGGGTTTGGGGGGGGATTATTGATTCGGGGGTCTACAGTACAAGGAATTCAGGACCAGAATGTTGGTTCTTGTTCAGGCTTCTAAAGGCATCTTCATTACTGCAACCCCTATAACAAGGACCTCAAGGTATCATGTGATAAGAAGACGGTCCTAATTTTAGGGGTTGGGGTAACTAAAACCCTCGTAGTACATTTAGTTCAGGCTTCGTCACTGGCTTGGCCCCTTAAAGCTTTTGAACAATGTTCGTATACAGGGTCCCCTATTAAAGCCATTAGGGTAAATATAAAAAATCCCAGGGGTCTACCGAGTTCTAGACAGCTCTAGGGCACCCTGCTGAGCACTGGAAGCACCACAGCAAGCGCTGGTGCAGTGACTCGCTGGACAAACACCACCTCCGAAGCACAATCCAAGTGTACGGTCTAGCCAGGAGCACATATGTAGTTCCTTCTGGGGTTTGTGATGGTTTTATGGTAAGGGATTTTAACATACCACCCTAAAAAGAAGAGAACTACCTAGTAGTTTCTGGGTAGTCTTTGGGATTTGAAGGTTATATATGATGCAGGGTTATATGCGTCCGCGCTCCGCGTTCTCAGCCCGCACCCCTCCCCCACCATGGTATGGTCCCCACCTGGGCATGCGCCATATCTATAACCCCGCAGAGTCATGAACTCTCAGTAAAGCCTCTCTAAACTCTCTGTCAAATCCTATATTAAGCCTCACAGAGACGGGTACCTTTTATAAGCTCCCAATACGAAACTCTATCAAGCCTTTATAAAACCTCTACAAAACCTACAGAAAACCCTCTAACCTTTTACAAGCCATCTATAAAAGCTATGAACCCTCTGTTTCCCTCTTTAAACGTTGCGGCCCGTCGGCGGCAGTTTTACATACAGCCCTGGACCCGCAACTGCGAACCAGGCGTCCTAGCAGAGAAAGGGCGAAGATCAAGGGGCCCCAAGGGCCTAGGTTTTGAGATCACAGGGTTTGCGTTGTATAGGCAACTGCGTTTGTATGGATCAGAGTTGGGGATTTTGCGTTTACAATTGTAGGGTCCAAATAAGTACTAGTGCGACTTTCGCTTTCGTGCAAAAGTAGGCTTCGCAAAGGTATAAAACTATGTTTGTTGAGCCAGGTCATCTTGCATTTAGGGCTTCTATACAAAGAGCCCGTTACAGGTATATACCCTTAATTTTGCTGCCTGGGAAGCTCAAGCTCATGCTATGTTGTCTTATCTGGAAGCAGCCCCCATGTTTCTGCAACTGAAGCTATGTCCCTAGACCCTAAACCAAGGCTGGACTGAGGAGAAAAGGTCCTATAATAAACCTAAACCCTAAACCCCTGACCCCGAGCCCAAATCCATCGAGCTCGTTTTTGGGCCCCAGCGCCTGCAACCAAGACACAGCGAAAGCACAGATGGCGGAGAAAACGCAATTCATCGCAAACATGGGGTTCGGGTTTGAGGTCTTAGGGTTCATGGTTACAAGTAGCAGAGCTCACATGGAAAAAGAAGACGCAACATGAAATCAAAACTGTGATCATACAGGGATTCGGAGTGTGTTTCATTGAGAAGATTGAATGATTATCATTGCTCTTCCCTCACAAGCCTCAAACATGTACCGTACTGTATGCCAAACCTTTATTCCATCGCTTAGGCCCCTACATGCAAGCTGTACTCCCGGAGTTTGTTGTGTATGCAACTGTTAGGCCGGGTTGTAACCACGTTATGCTTCTGAGAACTACGCAACAATAATTAGAACACCGCTTTGCACTTTTAGTACTACGTTCCGCATTTGTCAAATAGCGCAAAGACCAGACAACGGCCACTACTACTACTACTACTACTACTACTACTACTACTACTACCCCCACACAACCCGCGCACAACGCGCACAAAACCCGCACACAGCCCGCACACAGCGCGCACTCAGAAAATCTGTTGAACCCTTTGAAAACCTGCTATTCACTTCATGAACCCTCTGCAAACCTGCTTTAAACCTTAAAGAACCCTTCTAACTATACACCTCTATTCACCTGCTAATCTACACTTCTAATTAACCCACCCAGACCACAGGACCGCAGGACCAGGGGGCGGAGGGGATAGGTTAATCATATTCTAAATCATGGACCGTTCGGGAGGGGGTTGGCGGTGGGGGTGGCGGTGGGGATGAGGGAGGGTGGGGCGTGGTGAATGTTGACGCATACAGGGATATATAGGGGCTATACCAAAGGCTTAGGCTTTCGGGTTGCATGGTGGAATGGAAAAGCACATGGGAAAATGGAAACTCAAATGTCTGGGCGGGAACAAGTAGAATAGGATTTACGGTACCCTAAACCCTAAACCCTAAAGCCTAAACCCTAAACCCGGGTTTTAGGCTGTAGGGCGAGAAGCCTCAATAGCATCGTGGAGAAGCAAATTAAATGGAACATCATGGAACATGAAAATGAAACTGGGTTTAGGGTTTAGGGTTTAGGTAGGGTTTAGGGTGGTTTACGCACCCTAAACCTGCTAAACTCTAAACCCTACATTGAATAGCGGTGCAGGGGCCTAAACTTTTCATCTAGGGCGTTGGGATTGCGTAATGGTTTAGGTTTAAGGTTTGCACCGATTATGGGAGGTCTGTCAGGGAACGCTGTTTGTTTTCATCAGGCCTCTAGAACTACATAGTTCGTATCAAGCCCCCATTGAACCACAGTTTTCATCCCATCTCCTTTTCCATTTGGCCCTCCATTAAGTACCCAAACTCGGAACTGAAAACCTTCAGCATAAACCCTTCCCTAATACCCAAACCTGTTTTGCGGATGCGCGGGCTGAGGTCGAGGAGTTCAAAGGTTTAGGGGTTTGTAGTTTAACGCTTTGGGTTTTAGTGGTGTTGAGGGCTCCAGGGTATCAAGCTCAGAGACTTGCATTAGAAGCTGTCCGCACATATTCATATTAGTCGTCCGCAAGATATGTTCAGAATGAAAATATGGAAGCGTGCATTTGCAAGCTGTCCGTTTTAAGGATCAAAAGTGGAAGGGAGGAGCTGACGGTGGTTTAGGGTTTCAGGGTCGACCTGGACCTCCGAGGGTTTAGGGGTTCAGGGTTTAGGGCGCAAATATGCATTTCTTTTCCCCTACCCACCAGAGGCCAAAAAGAGAACGTAGCAAATTGATAGATAGTGATATCTCACTTCAAGCCCCTTGTAATCAGCCCCCAACAGGGATACTGTTGATGTTAAGAAGCCTGCGCTAGTATTGTATAGTAGCATAAGTCCCAAGGTATCAGGTACTTGGTGTCATGCAGGATATCTAAACTTTAAAACTTAAACCTTAAACCCTAGACCCGAACCCGAACCCTAAACCGAGCCTCTGCTAGGTCACGCAGGCATTTGCTGACCTCTGGCTGGGTATGTGATTTAGGGTTTAGGGTTTACCTTCGGATTTTGGATTTATCTATACTCGTATGTAGGATTCAGGGTTACGGGTCTAGGAGTTAAGGATAAGGGCTCAGGATTCAGGGTTTTGGACTTACGGTTACGGTTTGGGATGTACGCAATGAGGTTTATAGCCAGATTAGGATTGACCCTCCAATGTTGTGCCTTCTGGGGGGCTTGATATGGTCTTTTAGCTACGTGGGAAGGTGTGGAGCTTCAGGATAGAAACTTGAATCTCAGATCCCTAAACTGCTTGAACCCTAAACCCTTCGACCCTAAGCCTTTCAACCCTAAACCCCAAACCCCTTAAACCCTAAACCCCTAATGGTTCAGGGCAATTCTCCACATTGCCGTTCATGCTGTTCCTGTCCATCTTTTGCATCCTGACCTCCCGAAGACCAAAGGAAGGCCATACTGTTGACGCGTAGTATACTACTATTGTTTTCTTGGTTTGGGGTTTAGGGACCGTTATACTATACCACAAGTTCCGACTGCATATCACATGGTACCTAGGGTCGTGCAGGATTTGTAATCCACTGCAAGGGTATTCATGTTCCTTTACAACAACGCAGCTTGACTTAGCAAGTCTGCGGAGTAAAAGGGGTCATCAGGCTTGTAATAGGGATTAATTACTGGAGATAATAGGTCGAATTACTAGTCAACAGATCATCCAAGAAGTGTGGGGGTTTCGTGTCTTACTCCCATCCTGATCATAATTCTGACAACCAAGCCGCGGATGTCAATGTTTACGCCTCACACGGAAGCCCCTAAACCCTGAATCCTAACCCCTAAACCCTAACCCTTAAAACCTAAACCCTAAACCCTAAACCCTTAGCCCTAAACTTTAAACCCTAAAACCTAAACCCGAAACCCTAACCCCTTAAAACCTAAACCCTAACCCTTAAAACCTAAAGCCTAAACGCTAAGCCCAACCAAACGCTGCAATCCCGCAGCCCTGGTACTTACACCTTCATTGAGCACCCAAGGTAGCAAACTATACACTCCATTCCTTCCACAAAGGGTTTAGGGTTTAGACAAAAGCAACCAAATAAGCGTCCTTGTGGAGCCCACCAGGACATATAAGGACTGCTGCCCTGTAGAATATATGGAAATTTACTACCCTAAACCCTTAACCATCCTCATGGGGACCATAATCTTCCCTGTGCAATCCCCCGGTGTCTCCTTCTGGGGCGCCTCACGTTGAGAAGCGCCCCTTTGACTGAGTTGCACTTAAAATACGTTGCCATAATATGGGTATATGGGGTTCAGGGTTCAGGGGTTTAAGTTACCTTAACATGGGTACATGGTAAAGAATGCGGTTTCCTTAGTTTCCTTATAATAGTAACTTAACTTCACTTGAATGAAGCAACCAGACCCTAAGCCCTGAACCCTAAACCCTGAACTACATTTAGTCCCGCACATCCTTCTTTCCCTTGACGCAGCTGATGATCTCATCTAGGTGGGGCTCCTGCCAGCACTGCAGTTGCGTACATGAGCTATAGTCCGAACTGCTAGTATCCCCCTTTATGACCCTAGAGTTTAGGGTTTACGGTTTATAGTCTGAACTCCTAGTATCCCCCTTAATAACGCTGGGGCTCCGGGTTTAGGGTTTATAGTCCAAACTCCAAGCATCCCCCTTAATAACCCTAGTGTTGATTAAGGGTTCATGGTCTAAACTGCTAGTATCCCCCTTAATAACCCATATGATAGTCTGGTCTCCTATATGATCCACTATATAACCCCCTCGAAAGAGTTTAGACTGAAGCTCCAATGATGGGGCTGGCGCGTTGAGGTATGTAATGTTGACTTCGCATTAGTTACTATACCAACAGTTGTAAACGTCCCGCCGTCACAACACAGTTATAAGAAGACCCAGAAGTAAAATGCTCCTGGATATTATTCTTTATGAGGAACAATGATTCTCAGCAAAATCTCAGCAAAAAATTGTTGTTTCTACATAGATTTTCACATCCTGCCCTCCCCCCCAGCCCAAAAAATGGATGCAGATCAACCACGGGGAGGAGGGGGATTATAAATGCGAAGCCAACACCATAGAATCTACAAAAGTACTGATAGCTGCAAAACTGCAAGAAAGCGGGTTAGAACCGTTCAGCAAAGCTCTACAGCAGGTGTAAGCTACACTAGACTACCTAGCTTCAAATGAGCCAGAAAGAAAAACATAAAAATGAGCAACATTCAGGCTCTCATGTGCCCATATGTCAAAATCCAAGACCCTGCACTAAACCCTAAACCCTAAATACCACCCTGCAAAACAAAGCATTCAGACAGGTCGAAAACGAGGCAAACCCTGTCGAAAACCCCAAGCTGAACCATAAAAAACCCTGGGCCCTGAACCCTAAACCCTAAACCCTAAAATCCTAAACCCTAAACCAAGCCCAAGGCTTCCACCCATGACTTGAAAATGCCATGCCAGGGCTCAGGTTTGGGCTTTAGGGGTCATGGTTGAAGAGCTCCAGAGTTGAGGGTTTAGGGCTAAGGGTTTAGGGTTTAGGGTTTAGGTTTCAGGGTTCAGGGTTTAGGGTTCAGGGTTTAGGGTTTAAGGGTCATAGCAGGAGGGCTTGAAGCCCAAAACTTCGGAATTGGTGCTCTAACCCAGGGCGCAAGTACGTGCAAACACTCGATTTTGTACTAGTAGAGATTCTGGATGGGTCTGTAGTAACTGAACGCTGAGACCCTTGTGGCTCAGAGTCAGGCTTTGGTTTTCATGAATTTCGGGGCTAACTTGAAGATTAACTTTAAGGTCTGCAATGATTTCTGTTTGAGCTGCCTTCCCTATTTAGACCCGCCCCAGTAGGGCAGGATATCCAACCTGCACGAGAACCCTCGATTTCATGGAGGAAGCTGAATCCAGCCTCCAAGTAGCATTGGTGTTTGTTTGGGGCATACAAGGCGGGACCCCTATGTTTGGATATGCCCTGAACCCTGAACCCCAAACATCTCAAGCCTAACACTTCAACCTACACTACACCATGCAAAACCCCAAACCCTAAACCCCCAAACCCTTACGTAAACGCTACGGCCCTAAAACTTGAAACCCTAAACCCACAACCCAAGAGCCCCAAAACCCGAAACCCTCAACCCTGAACCTTGAACACTAAACCCTCGACCCTAACCCCTATAATCCCTAAACCCTCAACCCTAGGCCCTGAACCCTCAACCGGTCCAGATCCGCGTTGCCGCAGAGAGACATCAACACATCGGTGGCCTCGGACGCCTCGGCTCGGACCTCGCAACTGCAAAACAAAAACAATACCCTAAGGGTCCAAGGACCCAAATAATAGGGCTTGAGGGCCCAAATACCAATATCATTATAGTATTTGGGCCCTAAAACCCTATTATTTGGGTCCTTGGACCCTGAGGGATAGTTCAAGGACCTAATAATTAGGTACTTGGGCGTTGGGTAATAGTAATCGTAGTACAGGTTTTGGGTAAGTATATGTTTATTAGGTACTTGGACCCTTAGGGATAATCATGTAGTAAGAACAGTAATACATGAACCCCAAAAGTATGTAGAATAATGGCCTTTTGGGCTATATTTGGGGGGTTTAGGGCTATTATTTTACCTACTTTTGGGGTTCAGGTAACAGTAATAATCGTACTAATGTAATAGTAATAGTAATATAGTAATAGTGATAGTAATAATACTAAGAGTAAAAGTAATAGGCCCCCAACTTGGGTTTAGGGTTTACGGGCTTCGGGTTCAGGGTTAAGGGGTTTAGGTTTCTCAAGGTCTAGTGTCTAGGGGTTTAGGGCTCAGGGCTTGGGGATTACAACTTCAGGGTTTAGACCGAGTTTAGGGGAAAAGGATTTGAGGTTTCGAGCTTAGGGTTTGTACTAGGGACACTCTTCTGCTGACAGCCCTCCAGATCATTGTATCCCATGTGAATGCCTTCTTAGCCCCCTTGAAAACATGGGTATTGGTATTGTTCTACATATTCGTCGTTCTACTTTAGTATTAGTCATATTGGTATACACTTCCCTAAGCCCTAAACGATGATATGTATTTCTCTAAAGCCCTATAAACTCTAAACCCGAACCCTTTTTTGGACTACATAGTCCACCTGGACCACCTCCTCGTAGGCTTCCTCACAAACCTGAACCCTTGAACCCGAACCCTAGACCCTGAACCCTAAACCCTAGACCCTGAATCCTAAAACCCTAAACCCTAAACCCTTAAACCCTGAAACCCTAAAACCCTAATGATTCATGTTGGTAACCCCAGAAAAACCCTGCAAAGCAGGAGCAATCCGAGGGTTTGCAGTCCTCCTCCTCGGAAAACACCCACATACGTAGAACAACAAATCCACAAGATAAAGGGTTTTAGGATTTGGGGTTTAGGTTGAAGGGTTTAGGGTTTGGGGCTTAGCATCTCCTTTCTTTTATGAGCTGCGTGTGCATTGTCTTAACTTTGTTGTTCTTCTGGGGACTCAATGATGTCAAGCCCGAAGTTAACAAGGTACCCCTCGGCGAAAAACATTACTTGGAGGGTCGGGGGGACCTATCAAGTAGCTGAATAATGATGGGGATGGCTGGGGTTACTATATGGCGTACAGCGGATGTAAATACACTTACTAAGTCCCAGTGACCCTCTTGTAGGGTTTAGTTTTCTGCTTTGGGGACCCTAAGCCCTGACCCCTAACCCTAATCCCTAAAGCTGAAGCCCTAACCCTAAGCCCCATCCATACAAACCTGGTTCCAATTTTTTAAAACCCTAACCCTAAACCGTATACGCAAGACCCCCAATCCCTAAATCCCTAAATCCTACACACAAAGCCCTGAAAAATTTGAATCTGCCCTTCTGCACCCCTAAACCCTAAACCCTAAACCCAAAACCCTTAGCAGCCTCCGCTCCGGTGTCCACCAGCAGGTCAGTAGTCAGAGGCAAGAGCTCCTGCAACCGTGTGAGGATCTAAGGACTTTAGGAGGGANNTACCTAGGGATATAGGGGTTATAGAATGACTATATAAAGGTTAATCATATATGGTAATGGGATTTAGGGTCCCTATTAGGGGTCCCTCCTAAAGTCCCGTGTGAGGATGTCTAGGTTCCCCGGCAAGCCCTAAATAGTGAGGGTAGAGTTTATAGGGTTTAGGGTTTAGGATTTAGGGTTTGGGATTTAGGGTTGCATGATAATGGCGGGGTTTAGGGCTTAGGATTTAGGACTTCGAGTTTAACATTTAAGCTTGAGGATTTAGCATTTAGGGTTGAAGGTTTTCAGGTTCCCCATTAACGCCTTAAGAATACTTTTTTTCTTAAAGCTAAACGTAAAGAGACACCAAGAATCACAAGGGCAAAAGCTACTACTAGGGTACCTACGCGTTCACGGATCTGTTTTTGACCCACTTTTACGAGTTTGGAGTTTAGGGTTTAGACTTGAAAGCTTAGCTTGCTTCTTTGAAGGGGCTCTGGGTGGACGTTTGAAGGCGTAGGGTATGATGGTTTAGGGTTGAAGTGTTGGCTTTCTTGTTTTGAGGTGCGGAATTCCAGGCTAACTGAAAGCCCAATGATATTGCACACCTCTCAGCCGACAGGACTAAACAACGTTCTGCCCAAACACGTGATCTACAGAAGGAGACACCTAGCATGATATCGCGATGCCTGACTGATTACCAGTACAATGCTTGGCATACAGAACCTCCAGGTCAGCTTAGCCCAACATGCGACATATCCCAAAACCTAATTCGAACCAGAATAGCCCCCTGCGTTACGTCAGGCAGTTTCAGAGTGAAGGTTGGGCGCAAGTGTGAGCACCACCTGACGCCCGCCAGGAGCCCTTAGAACCTGAGACTTACAAAGCCCCGAGCAAAACCCCCGGCTGGAGAAGAATCGAAATCCTAGGTGCTGACCTGTACATACCTGAAGTCTAAGAGGGTTTAAGGTTGTGAGCCCACTACATTCCAACCCCCAAGAAATCGTGTGAGGGAAAGAGAAAAGGGGAAAGAAAACACAACTGACTCAAAGTGCTCAGCTCCGCAGAACATGTATCCAAGACTACGTAGGTGCTAGCTTATGACCCTGAACCCCCCGTAACCTAGCATCAAAGTCCCTGAGCCCTGAAACCTGTAAAGCCCCCAAAGGCTAAAGCCCTAGATCCAAAAAAAGACCGCTTAGACCCCAAGCCCTGAGCCCTAAACCCCACAAAACAACGGCGGCTGGCCGGGAGTTTCTCAGCAACTGCAGCAGCGCCATCGGCTCCGCGACGCCAGCAAAGCTTCAGAAGTCGCCTCAAGAACTTAGTTTAGGTTTAGGAGGGGGGAATCTGAGCTATAGCCTTCACTCCAGTATCCCTGAATACCCCGCATAATGTTCCCCTATGCAATCCCCTATCTAACCTCCCTGTAAGGAGTTTAGACTCTAGCTCATATAGGCATACAATATGCTAAGCCCTCAGCCCTATGGACCCTAAACCTGTAGGACCCCAAAGAGTCGAACAATGGCTTGTTTTGACCCTTTTTTGAGGTTGTGGGCCATGATTTTACTTACTTCTGGGTTCCAGGTAGGGGATACGTGGGGATATCTGGGGATATATAGGCTTCCTCTGACAAAAGCTGCGGGTGAGAGCTTCAGGGATTTGGACTCGTGGTATTAAGAGTTTAGGAAGCAAAAAAAAGCTTTAGGACGAACAGCAACTCTGGTCCCTTTTTCTAAGGAACCTCTCAAAATCATATGAGCCACAGTCTTAACTCCCGATATCCCCCTTAAGAATCCCTGTAGTAGTCTCCTATATTAATATAATCCCCCCCTCTAAAGAGTTTAGATTCTGGCTCATATGGTAGGCATAGGGTCCCTACTTCGAAAGCTTCGGGTGACCAGAAGTCCCTAACCCTAAAGCCGTTATTTAGTGCCAAGGAATTAGGCATGCCGACAATCCTAAACAGATGCTCCCTTCATACTCCCTGAACCCTCATCCTTAGATGAATCCGCGAAGTGCATAACGGCTAGTTCGAGTTGTGCTACATCCCCGAACTGTCGCTACATACCTCTGAAAACTCTCACGAGCACAAGAGCATGCACGCAAGACACATGGGAATTCCTTATGTAAATGCATCACCATAAGGTCCACTCGTTGAAGTGATACACACCCCCAAGTCACAAACCTCAAGCAGCTAAACCTCATAGCATGCACCCTCCACCGCAACGACCTACATAGGCCAAAAGCCAAGAACTCCAAACCCAAATCCCTGAACCCTAGGAACGCCATATCCTGTAGCCCCTGGCCTGTCTAATCCTTGAATTTTGTTAGACCTAGCCCCATATGGATCCTAAAGCCCTAAACACTTACTCCCTGATTTGCTACAACCTCCACCACTGGGCCCCAAACTTTCCTCGAGTTAGTCAGGAACGTAGGACTGGATCCTTGTGGTATTCCTTCTAGAACCTGTCATAGCTCAATAGTTCGAATCTTCCTGTCCATTCCTTCAATACCCGGTTGCCATCTCATGTCCCAGTGCTCTGGTTTCTTTCGGTTCGACTCTCGAGTATTGCGGTAATGTCTCTATATATGTATATATAATAAATATGTAGATGTATATTTCTCCCCCTAGACCCTAAACCCCAAATCCTAAAAATCAAGCCCTAAGGCCTAAACCCTAAACCCTGTACCCTAAAACCTAAACCCTTGACCCTTACAGCCCAAACGCTAAGCCCCAAATCTCAAAGCCTAAACCCAAACCCTATACCCCAAACCCTTATAATAGCTTATCAAGGCAGATGCTAGGAATTTAGACCCGAAACCCTAAACCTTGGGGCTTCTTAAAGGGGATACTATGAAGTTATACTATAGCCCCTGAACCCTAAACCCTACAACGTAAAAAAACCTAAACCCTAAACCCCAAGCCCTAAACCCTAAACCCTCAACCCCCTATGGACTCCTTAAACCCCTAAAGCCCTGCTCCAGCCAAGGCGCAAAGCGTGGAGCTTCTGCCTGGGCGGCCGCCGTGGTTCTAATCCGGCCTTGAGCCTGAGATAAGGGTGGATAGGGCTTTAGCGGTTTGGGGTTTAGGGGTTTAAAGATTCAGGTGTAGGGTTTAGGGGTTTAGGGTTTAGGGGTTTAGGGGTTTAGGGTTTAGGAGTCAATATAAGGCTTATAACTTAGGGTTTAGAATTAGGGTTTAGAACTTAATGCTTACAATTCAGGCTTGATAATTTAGGATTGATGATTTAGGGTTTAAGGTTGATAATTTAGGGCTTAGCCTTTATAATTTAGGACATAGTGTTTAGAGCTAAGGGCTTCGGGAACTTCAGAAATTTAGGGGTTCTGGTGTGTAGAGTTTAGGGTTTAGGCGGTCTTGAGTTTAGGGATGATGGGGCTAGCGCTTGAGAGGTTAAGGGATTCTGAAATACATGTGCTTATATATATATATATGGTACCCCCCCCATGGATCCAACGATTATGTGCGCTGAAAGGCTTGTTTGGCTTTACG
>CAJNIZ010005446.1:202234-217444 GCA_905231905.1 Symbiodinium pilosum
ATGTAATAGGCATATGACTGTATCTGTATACCTAACTTAAATACCTGTATATCTATAATTACATGTTCCTACAGTGGTGCTAAAACCATGCTGTCCCCGCATTGGGGTTGCAGGGTTGTGGGTGTTGCGTTTAAGGTGCATGGGCTTCGCGATTCGAATGTAGCGTGAACACGCTATTTTAGTAACTCAAGATGGGACAGGCGGCCCTCTCAAAGGTCCGAAGCACTATCACGAGCACTTTTCCAAGGCAGCGGGGAAGGCAGATTCCATTCATTCATTTGGAAAGCAGAAGTTATTCTCGTAAATTCCCCAGGCTTCGTCCACGTAGTTGGAACACAAATTAACTGAAGTGGGGTTACCAAGAACTTTACGTTTTGGAGTTGTACACTACCCCCCCCCCCCAAGTTTCTACTTTGAGCTACATTAGGATTGCTTAGGATGAATTATTGATGAGCTTGCGGTTATTTAGGTTTATATAAAGCCAACCGAAAGGCCCCTCAAGTATTGCTGAATGTGTGCGATTAAGCAGGATCGCTCAAACCGGATCCTGGGCAATTTGGTTGGCAATCCACATTTCAGTCCGGGCTGCACGGTTGCGGTCGCCTGCCTTGGCACCCGATGAAATAAACCCTACAACCTTGTCCCTAAACCCTAAACCCTAAACCCCTAAACCCCTAAACCCTAAACCCTAAACCCCTAAAACCCTAAACCCTAAACCCTAAACCCTTGGACTTGTAGCTGTGGTTCTTAGCCTCCCACAATGCCTGCAAACCCAAATTATTCAGGCCCATACATTTGCTTTGTACTAAAATTCTTGACTGAACTCAGTATACTAAGATACCTATATTCCCAGGTCTAAGGTCCGAAGAGTCATCGTGGGTCTTTAGCACCAGCAAAAAATCGAGAAGTTGATCCCTGTAGTAGCATTCACATGACCCCAATAAGCTATGAATTCCAGTTGTCTTTTCCATTCCCTGAGCCCTAAAACCCTATGGTAGTTCTTCTCAACTCCTGCATTCCAGAAAACAACTTGCAAATAACCCCAAATGCCTTGATTTCACGTTCCGTTCGATTTTTTCCATCCCCTACTCCAGGCTTTAGGGTTTAGGGCCCTGAGCCCCAAACCATAAACCTGATTAATGCAGCCTGGAAGCAGCCCTCTCCAACGCCCTAAGCAATGTGACATCGCCCTCGCCTGGTATGTGGAGGACCTTGCTTGTTTGGTTTACAATTTAGGGCTTAGGGTGAAACTTCATGAGTAGGATTTAGGGTTTAGGACTGAGGTCAGGGTTTTGGGTGCGCTTGGAGGTTGTTTCGGTTTAATCCACTTCCCCTAAGCCCTTCCCACCGGGAAGATTTATCATTACAGTGCGAATTGAAAAGAATCATTGCGGGTGTCCATTTGGCTTCCATTATAGATCTAGTAGATTAGATCTAAGTGAAATCCCACTGCAAACCGTTCAAATCGTACTAAAATGAATTCAAACCGGCGCTAAATCGAATTAACATCGCCTGAAATCTACTTAAAGCCTGATCGGAACCGCTATCACATCGCAACAAAATGGATAAAGCCAACCAAGAAATAACATCTAACTACAGCCAAGCGGAACGGAACACAAGCCGATTGAAATCAACTTGAAATCGGTACATCAAAACAATGAGCATCTACTTGGAATGTAATTACAATCACTTGAAATCCAATTAAAAAACATACTAGAAATCTGTATAGGATCTACTCAAAATCGAAAAAATCGCAATAACATCAACGATGTACTCAAAGATTTTCTTGGAAGCTCATCAAAGCCAACAAAACACACTCAAATCTACTCAAGATCAACTGCAGTCGAACTAAAAGAAACAATCTAATCCAACCGGCTCAAAATCGCAATAAAATCCATGGAACTCTACCTAGAATCCAGTTAATATGAAGTGCTTGCTATCGCTTAAAAATGAGATAAAAGCAGTTGAAAGATAATTGCCATCCAGTGAAAACCAGTTCAAGCTCGGAAGAAAACCAAATTAAACCGCATCTAGGCTTTTTACAGGCTCCTTACACAGAATACTTTTGAAAACCGTGTAGGAAATCAAGGGGTCCCTTATTCCTATGCATTCCTTCAAATAGCCCCCCGTATGGCCTCACAACTCCCCTTTGGGGTTTAGGGTTTAGGCAGGGTAATGTAGAATAATTTCAATTCCCAATTTAAGGCCACTTTGGTGCTATTCCAGATATAGACCACCATTTAGGGTGAGGTCGGGTGGGGTTGCTTTAAATGCCCAGTTAAGGGTATGGGGAACCCAGACATGATCTGGGTCTAAACCCTGAACCCCTCAACCCTAAAACCTAAGCCCTAAACCCCTAAAGGGTTTTGAACTTCGGGCCTCATTAGAGAGGATTTCAGTTGCCCCGACCCTTGGAATAAGGATCCCATGACTATCGGTTTAGGTTTAGGGTTTTAGGATTATAGGGTTTTAGGAGTTTAGGGTTTTGGGGTTTTAGGGTTTAGAGTTTTAGTGTTTAGGGTTTTAGGGTTTTGGGGTTTGTAGCGTCTCAAACATCAAACCCCAAACCCTACATCCTCAACCCTAAACACCAAACTCCAAGCCCTAAACCTTCGGATTCAAGCCCAGGCCTAGACCCCGAACCCGAAACCCGAAACCCTACGCCCTTAAACCCTAAACCCTTAAACCCTTAAACCCTTAAACCCTAAACCCTTAAACCCTAAACCCCAAAACCTATACCCTTAAACCCTACACCCTTAAACCCTAAACCCTAAACTCTAAACTCAAAACCACAATCCCTACACCTGGCCTCGTCGAGGGATAGGAGTGTTCGTGCCTAGCACATGGTAGGCTCTTGGACTTTGGGTAATGGGGGTTTAGGGTTTAGGGATATAGGGTTTAGGGCGTAGCAAGACTCATGTTGGGATGTTTAGGGTTTAGAGTTTTAGGGTGTACGGCTTGGGGTCTAGGGGGCCAGCTCACTGAATAGGTACTGTTGGGGTCAAGTGAATGCGAGATATGCCGCTAGGGATACAGTCTAGGCATCCGCATGACGTAGTTTGAGAATCATACCCAAAACCCAAAACCCTCGACCCTGAACCCTGCACCCTGAACCCCAAACCCCCCAAATACGAAGGGCGGCTCGAAACGACAAAGCAAGCGGTGAGTGGAGAAGAGCGCCTAGGTGTCAAGCCAAGTTTTCTCAAAGCCACCCAGAGGTTCCCTAGGTATCTGATCCACCGGTTTAGGATTTAGACTGTAGGACTTGGGGCCTAGGACCTTGTAAACGAAGTTGAACTGCCCATACTCCGCGCAAACTCACACAAACCTCCTGTAGACCGCCCAAAGTAATCTTTATAGATCATAACCCCAATAATGATGGAAAAGAAAAAGGAAACTACCATATTATATAGGGGTTATGATTTTAGTAGTTTCCATTTTCTTTTCCATTATCTCAATATAACCCCAATAATATACCCTAAGTCCTGTTTATAGATTCCCTTTTGCTATGGCTCTTTTAGTATTTAGGAAGCCTAGACTCTGAAACATCCGCATGTATGCATATATGGGTTCAGGGCTTAGGGTTTAGGGTTTAGGGTTTAGTGTTTAGGGTTTAGGGTATATCCTACTATATATTCTTACTGGTTCTTCGTAGGGAATAGAGGAATGTAATCCGTGTAGACTCCCTGTATAACATATTCCCTTATTCCCTACTAAGCACAAATAAGTCTTTTGTATGTATATACCCATATATGATCCCTACGCGAACTCCAGTTTGCTTCTGTTTTGACTCGAGAGCTTTGGGGCTACCAGCGCGACATGAGAGACTAAGCAACCTTTAAAAAGACATCGTAGCCAATGAGCCCCCTTGCACCCCAAACCCTTGAAAAATGGGTTCCCCTACAAGACCTCCCCACCCCCATGTACTACCTCACCCCCCACCCACCCCCCCCGAAACCCTAAACCCTAAACCCAAACCCTAAACCCCCACAGTTCACCTAAATTACGGCTAATTCGTGCTTATTCAGGGTGGGGGATTGTATTGTTTTGGGGGGGAGTTGGCGAACCCGGGGAAGTAGCCCCAAACCTCTGGCTCTATACCCTAAACCATTTAGGGTTTAGGGTTTAGGGTTCACCCTTACTTAAAACCTTATTTGGGCGCTTTATTGGGTAAATAGAGATCGACTATAGGATCAAATGACTCTATGTACTGAAGCCGTTAATCCTGCAACCCAACCTACACCCTTCGGCCTAAACATGCAAGCCTAAGACCTGGGTTTAAGGCGAGGGTCTTTAACCCTGAAGGCTAAACCCTAAACCCCACACTCTATCTGCATCCCCTGAACCCCAAACCCCTAAACCCTAAACCCCAAACCCCTAAACCCTGACCTCAAGCCCTAACACCCGTGAGCCTCCTCAGCTCTACCAAGGAACAAGGAGCGGAGTGCCTCAAAAAGCGAGAGGACTGGGAATAGAGTTTAGGGTTTAGGGTTTAGGGTCTAGGGTTTGGGGTTTAGGGTGGTTTCTCTAAAAAGCGGGCTTCAAGGGACCCTGCTTGGAGGGTCAGGGGGACTTCGAGTGAGCATACTTGTCAGCCCAAAAAACCTGTAATCATCCCAGCTAGCTTCATCGTTAACCCATTTACCAAGTCACCCTGACCTCCCAGGTAAGGATCCGCCATTTAGGGCTGCTTTGGCGGCCCACACACCTCTGAGAATGTTCAGTGAGTGTTTAGGGCGTTGGGCTCAGGGGATTTGAGTCCTAGATCCCCAACCCCAACGCTAACCCTAACTCTCATGGACCATAGAGCCATAGTCTAAACTCCTAGTATCCCCCTTTGTAACCCCCCTCCAGGGAGTTTACCCTAAACCCTAAACCCTAAGCCCAGTTCAGACTGTAGACTATAGGGTTTGGGGGTTAGGGGTTAGGCTTACAGGACTTGAAGCCAATCCGGGGCGTCTAGGTTCTGAACCCTCACGGTTGCATCCTGGCTTTGAAGCTTTCCTAGAGCTTAAACCATAAACCTTACACAATAAACCCTAAACCCTAAACCGCGCGGGTTTAGGGCTTAAGACTCACAGCCGGGGGGAGGGCAAAAAGACAAGGTTTTGTGAGTATGACCTTCGAGTTTAGGGTTTAGGGTTTAAGGTTTAGGGTTTAGGGTTTGTTCAAGGTTTAGGGTTAAGTAGGGGTTTAGGGTTTAGGGGTCTAGGGGTTTAGGGTTGGAGGGTTGTTATTCAGGGGAAGCGATTGAAACAGTGACCTTTTCTTTGCAGACTCACTCTGGCCTTCACGCTCCTAAGAAAAAGGCCCTAAGGGTCCAAGTACCCAATAATCATATACTTGACAAAAAACCTGTACTACAATTACTCTTGCTCAAGTCCTAAGTACAAAATTATTCAGTACTTGGACCCCTATGGGAGCTGCCTGCAAAGAGTGGGCCCCAGCTCAGGCTACTGGAGGAAATCTTCCAGCCCCTGGAGTCCCTGACCCCAAACCCAACCCTAAACCCTAAACCCTAAACCCTAAGCCCTAAGCCCTAAACCCTAAACCCTAAACCTTGTCCCTGACCCTAAACCCTACACCCGATAGCACAAGCAGCCCGAGGTACACGTTGTACTGCAGGAATGCCTCCACGAACGGTATCTTTACCCCATGGACCCTACTACCTGAACCAAAAAGGTATGCAGAAGAATGGCCTTTTGGGCTATAGCTAAATGTTTTGGGGCCATTATGTTGCTCACTTTTACTTTTGGGGTTCAGGTACTGGCAGTCTATAATGTTGAACTAAACCCACCCTGGGACCGCTAAACCCTAAACCCTGCACCGCTGGGAGCCCAAGTTTAAACCATGAAAGAGACGGATTTCAAGCCCAGGTGCACGCTCTGACGGAGTCCAGAATCCCAGTTTGGGCGTTTTGGGGTTCTATGGGGCCTTCCCCCAAAACAGAGGCCCCAAGGGATATATGTAGATTATAAAACGGGTTTAGGGTTTCGGGGTTTAGGGTTTAGGGCATAGGGATTGCCGTTAAGGATCCTAGAGAGATCATATTGAGAAAGTTCCATATGAGGTAGCCTGGGGAGCCTGTAGCGAATATGGGGATCACAAACGGATTATGGGGTGGCACGTTTGGGGAGCATGTCCGGATCACCTTACCTTGAGAAGCTGCTCTACGAGTCCTGTGCAGTACCTCCAGATCCCTTGAAGCAAAGGCAAAGCGTTTAGGGTTCAAGGCTTACCCCTAAGCTCCAAGCCCTAAACCCTGCTGGGGTTCGAGGTTTAAGTAAGCAGGTGGTCTAGATTAGCTCACCGCTACCTGTCCTCGCACGGAATGTGCAGTGCAATTCCTAGGTCCCTACAACTCCGTGGGGGCGCAACATCAAAACATGCCGAGTAATCAAAGGCTTGGGATTATTATAGCTGTTTTAATGATGTACAATGCTTTGTGGGAATGGTGTCAAATAGTAATCGGGCAGAGGTCACAGCCAAGAGACGCGGCTAGAATCCTGAGTACTGGAGAGTCAAACGGGAACGAACACGTAAGATTAATTGGCAAATTGGTTTCTAGAAGCCTTTAGAATTGGACGCTAAACCCTACACCTACGTCCTTGACCCATATTATGGGCTGCTTATGTAGAAATGCAACTTTTACTAGTTCTCATGGGAACCCACAAGTATGACAACACCCAGCCCACCCTAAACCCTAAACCCCTGGTATCAGCCTACTGGGTCTTAGAGCCGAGAAGCCGAAAGCCCAAGAACCTTAAACCCAAAAGCTTAAGGTTAGGGCCCTTATATGAGCCATTGTCTAAACTCCTAGTATCCCCCTGAGCAACCCCTATATAATCCTTGTATAACCTCCGTTGAAGGAGTTTAGACTATAGCTCATATATAATCCCCTACATTGCCCTGATTGAGGATTTAGGTTTCTAGGCCGACACTGCCTTGGACTGGGACCTGGAATGTAGACCACAGGTTTTGCCCTGGGTCCGAAATGCTCGAAATGAGGCAGAGGCGAGCAAACTGAGCGCTTTTCCTGTGAATTTCTCCCTAGGGATCCAAGTATACAAATGATACCTACATTGGGCCCTAAAGCCTGTGGATATTACCTGAAATCGGGCTATTTGGATCCCTAAGGTGTTTGCTGATATTGCTGGTTGTTAGCTGGGATTGAAGGAACGGACAGGACAGCAGAATATCGAGTTTGGGTTTTACGGTCTAATTTTCCAGGGTCTATGGAATGAAAACAATGGGAAGCTACTGGGTATTTGGGGAGTTCTATGAGCTCTAGTCTAAACTCCTTAACGGTGGGTCAAAAAGGGGAGTACACAGGGGACTACTATAGGGGCTATTAAGAAGGATGCTACGAGTTTAGGCTATAGCTCATGTAGGGAGTACTGCAAAGGATTCATTCCTCCATTCCCTACCACAGCAACAAGCAATAAAGAATGTGCCCCATGCTGGGAAAACCAGGTCTGGAGACTTTGGGAAAAAGATGCTTCTGCTAAACGTTGGATCTTTAGGGCTTGGGCATAATGTTTAAGGTTTAGGGCTACGGGCCTCAAACATTGCAAACTGTAAATATTACGAAGCTGCGGCTGCGTGGCTGCAGTGTCCAAACTACACAGTTTAGGGTTTAGGGTATTTGGGGTGCAGAGGCTTTAGGGGTCCCGCGCTAGAAAAACCTACTTGGGCTTATTACAAAATACTGAATATTACTGAAGGAAGAAATGGAAAACTGACTGAAAACTGGAATTATGTCAGGGGTCTCAGGGGCTAGGTAGGTACATCACAAAACACGCGAGCGTGCATAAAAGCTATTTTTTTGAGAGACTCTAGGATGCTACCTACTTCTAATTGTGGTTTGCCCTTCTAAGGAAAGACCTTTAGACCCCTGAACCCTAAACCCAAAGCCCTGAACCCTAAACTTTCAGGGTGTGGAATCTTGACCCTAAACCCAAACCCCTAACCCTAAACCGCAGAAATTGTCGCTGCTCGCCCATCCCCTATCTTCACATCCCTGGGTTTAGGGAACCCCCTTTACGGGCCCCCCTAGGTTTCCCCTGAATCACCCTCAGTTAGCCCTGATTATTTTTGAGGAGCCTTAGTTCAGGGGGAACCTATAGAAGCGGGTAGCCCAAGCGGAACCCATGATGTAGAAGGATTACGTAGCAGTGATTTTGTGTGAATGAGGCCCATGGTTTGTATGGACGGCCTTTATGAACGGACACTCCGCATATACTTTCTACTAAGGAGCCTACTGGGCGTACACGCGTATCCGAAACTCCCTACATCCTGAACAGTGAAAACAAGAAGTCCCTGAACGTGAGGTACAATGAAACAGTCTTACCAAGTTGCGGTAGCTGAGCACCCCTAAACCCTAAACCCTAAAATCCAACCCTAAACCCAAATAGACGCTGACATGTGTTAATTATTATTACGGGGACTCCTAAAAAGGGGCCCCTAATTCTTGAAAACCTATAGCTTCGCAAAAAAATGTGCCGTTGCCTCATACTAGGCTTAGGGTATAAGGTGGTTTTAGGGTTTGGGGCTTAGGGTTTAGGGTCATCAGGGATCCCACAACTCAAGCCCCCAAACAGGACATGGGCAACTCATTGCAAGAGCCCACATCTCAACTGAAGGAACCTAGACTCACCCCCGCAACGCTCAGATGCTGGCCCAGCAAGGTTTTGATTGGGTCTAGGGTTTAGGGTTTAGTGGGTTTAGGGTTTGGGGTTTAGGCTTTACGGTTGAGCTGGTTATCCCACACACAACCTAAAGTAACCAAGATCCTGAAAAGAAGACAAAAACCAAACAATGCTCGGGTACGACGCCCTTTCTTATTTGTACGCGCATTACTCTAGGTAAGCCAAAAAAAAATCTTCACATCCTACATCCATATAAATATGTATGTATATACACACACACACGCGCACCTTTATTCCATGCATATTCCTGTTTTTCTGCATAACTGTATAGATCCCTACGCGTGATCCTATGTGTCCTATTAGAAGGACCCCCAAACTCTTTATGGGTACACCCCAAACCCTGAACCCTATACTCTAAACCAAGGTGTATCGGCTCAAAGCGGTTCCCCTTTGCGTGCGGGAGCGACGGTCTGGTCCCCACATTTTACTGTGCATTGTTCCCTCAACTGAGGAATCACGCGAGGGTGTTTTTCGGGGGGCACACTGACTCCTAAGCCCCAAACACTGAACCCTAATACTTCATAAACTGACGAGCTTTGGGGGGTAAAGGTATTTTCAGGCGGGGACTTACCAGCTGGGAGCCTTTGCAGAAGGCTTGCATGGGGCAAGCTACCCACCTGAAAATCGTAACCCTAAACCCTAAACCCTAAACCCTAAACCAAGGGTTTAGGGTTCCCAAAACCCTAGACCCTAGGAAAAAGGTTCTGAAATAACACTCGAGGCTTAGGCTCCCTAAACCCTATAGACGCGGTTTAGGGTTTAGGGTTTAGGGTATATTGGGGGTCAAAAGTCTTCGGTTTAGGTCCGAACAAGTAGCTGCTGGGGCTGGCAAGAGGTCTAGGGTTTACGGGTTTCGCGTATATAAGGATTTCCCAAGGGTAGGGGTACCCTATTGGGGGTCCCTATAATAAGGATTATAGTATTTGGGGATCTAAATTGGGGTTCCCTCATTTTGGGAAACCACCATATGGGTTTAGGGGTGTAAGGGTTTAGGGTGTAACTTAGGGTTTAGGTTTAGGGCCTATGGCTGACCACCCCAAACCCCAGTGCCCCCTCGTTCAGATGGTTTTACAAGTCATCGGCGGGATCCGCAGCGTTTAGGATGCAAAGCTTGAGGAGGCGGTGACTGCTGAAGCCAGTACCTAAACCCCCAAAGTAGGTAAATCAATAGCCCCCAAAACAACTAAATATAGCCCAAAAGGCCATTATTCTGCATACTAACAGTAACGATGCAAGCCATCTACTACCCTAGGAGGTTTGGTCGGCATAGTTTAGAGCCTGGAACATTGTTTCAATAACGTTCCCCAACAGGCCTTGGTAGAAGCCTAAACCCTAAACCCCAGGATTCATGAACTTCGTGCCCTAACATTGCTCTGTCCCAAGCCTTTCAGACCCAAGTACTGACCAAAGCCTAAGGCCTAATCCCCAACTGGGGTCTTGGGTTTGGTTTAGGGCGTTTGGGCCAACAAACCAAACATAGCAGACGCTCAACCCTAAACCTTCAACCCTGCGTTTAGGGTTCAGGGTTTAGGGTTTAGGGTCCTAAAATTATAGGTCATTAAACCCTAAACCCTGGACCTAAACTCTAAGCCTTGCGGTAGCTGGATCCTAGGTTACCCCAAGGCCTTAACCTTTTGACTGCAACATGGTAGGTTGAAGGTTTCAGGGGCGCAGGTCTTCAGCACCAAGGCATACCTCTGCCTTCCCTTGAGACCCTCATGTCGGGTTTAGGGCTTAATGTAGACCCCCGATTAATAACCCCCCCCCCTGAATACGGATTATAAAAAGGAACCTGATATCAAGGCCCTTAAAGGGAGGGGGTTTATTCATTAGGGGTCTACATTAGGGTACCCTAAACCCTCAACCCTAAACCCTAAACCGCGTGTTCAGGGCCTTCATAGAAATCACTTCACCTAATGCTCAGGAATGAAACTTGCAGAAATCACAAATCATGTCGAGGAAGCTTCTAGGAGGACTCTGTGAGAATCAACCTTTACTTCATGGCTGGAAGTAGAATTAGGGTTTAGGGTTTGGGGTTAAGGGTTTAGGGTTCCCATTGTTCTGAAAATCCACCCACCCAAGTAGCACATATTCCCAACATAGTACGTCTTTATACGGGGCGCAATACACATTAACAGGGCAATGGTGGTGGGAGGTATTTGTTCATCATTGGCTCCCCTACATACTACCGCCCCTATCTAGCCCCTTCAGGGTTATCCAAGAATAGTTGAAGCTGATAAAGGCCACTACGGAGCAACCCTGCAAGGGTAGTATGGGGGGGCATACTAGCGAACCCGTGCACACAAAAAAACCGCAGCCCTAAATCATGTACCCCTAAGCCGTATAAGTGGAGAGGAACATTCATTGCATAATTGACAAGACCACGGCCCATCCTGATCAGGCCTCCCCCCTAAGCCCCAAACCCTAAACCCCTTGACATTTAGGGTTCAGGGTTCAGCATGTTTAGGGTTTAAGGTAGGGCTTTAGGGGGTGTAGGCCTCCTACCGTGATAGCTAAAGCTACTGCCAATGTCTTAAAGCCCCTTCTACCATGCAAATATTCAGAAAGGTCTGAAATCTCATGATATGGGGGCTTCTCACCATGCGATCGCCGGTAGGAACCCTTAATGATGCATGTGGGCTAAAGGGGGGTCTAGAGGTCTTGATGAGGAACCTAAGCTCTAAACCCTGAATCCCAATAGATCATATGGAGCCCTGATCTCGCGAGCATTGTTCGCAGCAACATCAATTTGGGTTTAGGGTTTTGGATGGTTTGGGGTTCAGCGTTTAGGGTGGTCGTGATCATCTTCATCGTCTGGCCAGCCATTGCTTTGCGCTAGCATCACAAATACAACAACCCACTGAAACGCACGAAGGGCTCGTATGGCCTAACAGCCAACCTTTTGAACCTGCGACTCTCGAAGATTTAGTTAGGGTTTAGGGTTTAGGGCTAAACTTCCAACCGCCAGCCCTCAATCCGAAATGTCCGCCCCCTCAGACTAGGTCACGCTGCGGTAAACGGCAAGCCTTCCCGGAGGCCAAGAAATGGTAGCTGCTTTGCAGCAGACTGTGAAACTTTCATCATAGGATTTGTAGGGGCCACCGCAACGTAGAAAACAGCTCACCCCTAAACCCTAAACCCTAAGTAACCCTAAACCACTGCTGGGTCCTGCAAAACAAACTGTGAATCTTCTCCGTTTCTGCGGCACTTGTTTGGATGCCCCACTGCGGGTTTCAAAAATCCTGGCCGGCTCACTTGAACAAGAAGGTGCGTTGTACTTCTGACCTACTTAGGGACTTCACTGTGGAGATCATCCAGTTGCAATTCCCATGACTACAACTGGTTACCCTTGACATCATTGGGATATCAGAACTACAACCAAAATTTCCCTTAGACCGACCTTTCAATTCAGGGACACGGGTTCCGATTGGGGAATTCTTGGCGGACCATACACTGAACCACCAAACAGGACCCGCCCCCCATGTCCACGTAATGGTCCTTTCGCAAGGCCAGTATTGACTGTAGCTCATAAGTAAAAATTGAAAAACGGCTATAACCGTCAACTCTAAACCCCAAACCCTACACCCTAGACCCTAAAACCCTAGACCCTAAACCCTAAAACCTAGACCCTCAACCTAAACCCTTAACCCTAAGTACAACGGACCTCCAAGTGCGAAGCATGATAAGCGGCCTCTTGCAGCGCTGGGATGCCGTCCATTCATCTAAGGCCCTACGGTTTAGGGTTTAGGGTTTAGGGTTTAGGGCCTAACCATTGGCCTGTAATCCCTTTGAAGGTGCTAGAGCGATATTATATGTGTATATATATATATGGTTTAGGGTTTAGGGTGGGATATACAGGGATATTTAGGAATATGTGGGGATGTGCGGGGATGTACAGGGTTTCCGGGATTAGGGTTCATGGGACTTGCAATCTTGAACATGACCCTACTCTGGATCGGGAAGAAAACCGATAGGACTACCATGGCCTACACGATTAGATTATGCACACCCAAAACTCGCAAGGCCTAACAAGCCCTAACAAGCGCTAAGCGTTACTTGGAGGTTCATCAGCGGGACTTAGGAAATAGGTTAATGGTAGGGATAATCAAGGCTACTATATGGGTTATAAGGGTTACTAACCTACTTACTAAGTCCCCCTGACCCTCCAAGTAAGCAGTAAGATGCCCTAATAGTCCCACAAAATCCCGAGCAAGGTCCTGAATTTCTGGGGCTGAGGGGGCCCATGCACGCTACCCAAGGGCTCCAATGTAGCTCTTTTTTGGGTCTGTTATGGTTTTTTTGGTAAGGGATTATAATATACTACCCAAAAAGGAACTACATGGGAGGGTCTGGGTAAACCCTAAACCCTGAACCAAATGAATCGAGCAGTCCTTTCGGTTTAGGCTCCGAGGATTCTACCCTTGCCGGCTCGATTTTCAAATAGTTTTCTCTAAACCCTATAAAGCACAAACCCCGAGCATTTTAAATCCGTTGCGAAACGCAACGGAAGCTGCGAGGTTAGGGTTGGGGGTTTGACGGGTTAAGGGCTTAGGTCTAGGGTTCAGGATTCAGGGTTTCAGGTTCAACAAGTTCTTTGATCCCTAAACCCTGAACGCTAAACCCTAAACCCTAAACTTTACCCCCAAATCCCTTACCACATGGCCCACACCCTGCACTTCTCAGCTTCCTGATCTCACTTCCTTTGTTTAGAGTTTAGGGTTTAGGGTATTCTTGCCACTGACTCACACGGGCCACCTCATCTACGGGTTCGTGCAGCTAATTTTCATGTGGATCCCTCAGGAGATATGCAAAGATTCCAAGCAAATCTTATTCAGGGGTCAGCAGGGTTCCGCTGACAAATCCAAACACGGAACCCATAAACCCTAAAACCCTAAACCCTCTCTAAACCAGTAAACCTTGGCAAGGCAGCAGCCACTGACCGAAGAGAAGCCACTACTTGGGCAAGGACTGTTCCTCCGTCTCGCGCAGTGACTTGCCCGTGCAGGAGTGTCGCGTCAAAAGGTCTACCCTATAATCCTAGTTTCCATTTCGTTTTCCATGTTCTTTTCCATTTGATTCTCCATCATTGGTGTAGAATATCCCTACAAACCCCTATATCCTAAACTCTAAACCCTATATTCTAAACCCTGTTTTGGCTAAGGGCTCTTTGGGGGAATTGGAAGAGGGCAGTCAGCACGCAGTGCAGGCTGCCAAAGACGAATACATGGGTGGTTGTCAAAATTATGTTCCCTTTTTGGGTACCCTAAATATAGGGATTATGGGGACTATATTGGGGCTCTATGAGGATAATGGAAAACAAAATGGAAACTACGGTATTGGGGTTATATATACCCTAGTAATCCCTTTTTGTGTACCCTAAATATTAGGTGCCGTATTATAATAGGGACCCAATAAGGGACCATAATTTTGACAACCACCCACATATGAGCGTTCGCCGAAACTCCTTGTATAATTTGATGCCATGGACAAATTGGGGGGGGTCCTGTCGCTTTTCGGGGTTTTGGCGTAGGATACAAGGAAAGGTATCGCTTTTGGGGGGTTCAGCCAAAACGCAGTCACGTCTCAGATTGAGGGTTATCGCTTTGGGGCTTTTGTGCGATTCCTACATCTCACGGCATTCCTCCTCTTCGTGCCTAATACGCGAGTATTGACCATTGCTCATATGTCAGCCTGCCTCTTGGGCATTAGGCTTGAAATTGCCTGCCAACTTCTACCTATCTTTATAAGCTAGCTTTACGCCAAAATCTGGGCCCCAACCGATACGTAGAAGCGCAAGCAAAAAATGAGGTCTGTTTGAGGTACCGTATACCATCATTATACAAGGTGTCTAAGACCATAATATTGGTGATTGTTCAGGTGCCTACAGTATGCCCACAGGCAGACCCTTTATGCTAGCATGGGATTCCGAATACATGAAAGGCCCCCAGCTAATGTCGATGAAGGTGTTCTTGACGGAGTTCGCCAGATCTTCGCCTGTGTGCTTGGTTTGGGGCTTAGGGTTTAAGCGTGGGTCACACGCTGTCTTCGGCTCATGTCCGAGGGGTACGTGGGCATATCTCCCTGAATCCCCTACACCCTTAATATCTCAGGGATCCACACGGGGCCCGTCTATAGGAGCTACTTGTGTCACTAGAGCTATACCTCCTGGTGCAGCTCCTTTCGCACCCAATTCTGGAATGCTCGTTATAGCTTGGGGACCAGTAAAGGCCCTAGAGATTGAAACACCCCCCGCCCACATGCCACAGAGCATTGCTTGTGGGAGTGCTGACTAACTACAGTCAGACCCTGAAGTCATAACAATTGCAGTGGGGGAAGCGGTTCCCCATTGAACCGCGCGTTATGACTCCTCCGGGGAAGTCATAACATTTTCCAGTTTCCGCAGTGAACCGCTGGATTTCAGGCATGTAAAACAACGATGCGAAAAGTCCAGTTTGCTGGGAAATGCAGCAGCCGGATGTCATAACAATTGCCTTCTTCCCCA
>CAJNIZ010005446.1:225357-236525 GCA_905231905.1 Symbiodinium pilosum
CAGCACCAGCACCAGCACCAGCACCAGCGCCAGCGCCAGCGCCAGCGCCAGCGCCAGCGCCAGCACCAGTACCAGCACCAGCACCAGCACCAGCACCAGCACCAGCACCACAACCACCACCACCACCACCACCACCACCACCACCACCACCACCACCACCACCACTACCACTACCCCTACTACTCCTCCTCCTCCTGCTGCTGCTAGGCTAGCGCGTTCAACGAGATTTGGTGGCTTCGTGTCATGTTGCAGGACAGCCAAGTGTTGGTTGGAAATTCTGCCTTGAACTACTTAGTGTCATGGGTGCAAACAAGAGGCACATTGCAGAACACTACAGTCCGAGCGCCGTGTGGTTTTTGCTACTTGGAGCCGAAGGGCTAGAAGAATTCGAAATCCTGAAGTAAGGCCGGTTTGTGCCTGTCCTCTACACAGGCCACCGTTTGGGGTAAGGTCGTTTTTTTTGCACAGATTAAGGCTCCACAAGCAGATAGCAACATCCCACTTAACGACGACCATACTAGAAAGCTTGGGCCCGTGCCGATGACTTCGTGGAAGCGACAGTGAAAGCGCTTGTCGAACTTCTTGATGATCTTTCCTTTTTCTGGAGCGGTGCACTATATCATCCCACCCCACAAAGAAGGGCAAATGATACACCTTGATTCAAGGCGTCGTGGAGTAATTTTATGTCTTGGTTTGGGAAAGTGGTAGTGTATCATGAGTGGAGCTTTACAGGCTTTGCTCAGAAGTTGCGAGCTTCAGGGTGCAGAGCTTACACATGGGTAGTTTCCAAAGTTAGTCTCAATTTCGGTTCTCGACATACTAGGTGGCGTATTGAAATCGGACCCAGTTAGGCCCTACGAATGCCAGAAATATTGCTTTCCGAATGTCTGCTTCGCATTTCCTTTCGATGCCCTTTCAGCCACGCTTGCGCACACCCTGCAACACACAACTTGCCAAATTACCAGATCCTTTCAGCCAACAAGACAAATACATGTTCCATAAATTGAGCATTACCAAAAGGGTCCAGGTACCCAATCATCATATACTTACCCAGAACCTGTACTATAATTACTATTACCCAAATCCCAAGTACCTAATTATCGGGTACATAGGTCTTAGAGTTACGCTTTCCTGTAGCAATGCTTACCCGAATAATGGCTTGCATTGCGCAGAATATGCCAGAAAGAAAAAAGGAAACCATTATACTGGGCTACATAGGGACGAATTACTACGGGGATCCATTCCTTCATTCCTAGCTCAGCAAATGCCAGCTTAGAGTACCTTTCGCGCCCCTTTCGCCTGCACTTGTTTTCTTACGTGCAATAACCCTTGGCCCTTGGAATGCCTTGCTTATAACTTTGTAGATAGGGGTCTTGAACACCATCTGGCGTTTATGCGGTTTAGGGCTTTTGGTGGGCTATCTTGTCTTTATTTGGCTTCTGACAGCGCTGGTCTGCCTAATGAAAAAAAGGGCAAGGTTGAAAACTCCACGGCCTAGATCCAGCATAGTATAGGGGCCTGAAACAACTAACCCTAAACCCTGAAGTTCGGCTGCGCTTCGTTCGGCTTTGCGCCAGAATAATGTGACCTGTTTTCAAGAAATCCAAGTGGGAGGTTGTCCAAGATATAATCCCTTTGCAGGTCCACACCATACTTGACATTTAGGGCACAACAAAAAACATAATTTGGACAACCTACCACACAAGAAGCCCACAACGGAAAAACATTCAGATGAGCCACAGTCTAAGCCCTATAAGCCCTATAGTTATCTCCTATAGAACCCCTACATTATCTCCCTTTAAGGATTCTAGACCCTAAACCGTACATAATCCCCCCTTGAAGGAGTTTAGACTATAGTTCAGATGGGTAATGGTAAGGCCAAGATTGCCGAGCATCTCATAGCTTCAATGTTCAAGTCGGAGTAGTGTCTAAAGCTTTCGATCTTGCCTCGGTTTAGGGTGTAGGGTTTCAGGGTTTAGGATTTAAGGTTTAGGGTTTCATGTTTAGGGTTTAGTTTAACGTTAAAGCTGTCAATCTTTCCTCAAATCAAGACTTGCGCGAATGTGGAGTGCCTTAAACTCGAAGGCAATATACGGGGATTCCATGGGCACGAAACAGGGTTCCCAGTTATGCGAAGAAGCACGGCAATCTCAACAAACATCCAAGTAATCAAGTACCAGGGCGTGGGCCATGGGGTTATAAGACTTGACATGTCATTCTTGACATCCCAGAACATGTTTGACTTTTTGTTTTCGCACTTTCGCGAAAACGAGGGAGCGGGAGAGACAAACAGGCAGAGACACAGAGGGAGAGAGAGAGAGAGAGAGTGAGTGTGAGAGTGAGAGTCAGAGAAAAACAGAGAGCATGCGATCCGTCCCATTGCTCTCCCTCTGGCGCTCCTTCTTCCAGGGCTTGGGGGAAGCCATTCTCTCTCCTTCTATCCGTCAATCTCAAGAAAGACCCCTCAAAACTCAGGGGATCCTTTATACGCCAGGCATCCAAACAGCCCAAAGTTAAAGTAATAACCACCAAAGATGGGCCATGCTTCCCAAAACCCTAGAAACTCCCTCTACCATCCCTCGAGCCTTTAGATCCTAAATGCGGTCCTGTCACGCACTACAGTGTGACAGGTGTGTTCGGTGATTTGGCCTTCCGACCGGAAGAAGCCCTTCCCCTTGCTGCGTCCTGGAGAGCTGTGACATCGACATGCTCCAAGTTGGTCTGGGAGACAGAAGCTTACCTCCTAGTATCCCCTTAAATGACCCTATAATAGTCCCTTAATAACCTACTATATAATCCCCCTTTTAACGAGCTTAGACTACGGCCCATATGAAGGGCACCAGCAACAAATCAAGACTCCGAGAATGTCAGCAAAATCTTTGGAATACATTCCCTAGTTCTAGCGCACATCCAACAGTGAACACCTGTTTCTGTGTTCTGTGTTTGCTGCGCAGAAAGAGAGAGAGAGAGAGAGAGTGTGACATACTGGTGCAAACTACTTCCCTCCCTTATCATCCAACATCCGAGACCCTAATACTAAATATTTCCTGCATAGAAATTCTGGGGGCTCCAAGTCTGTAAAGAACACCTACAAACGGAGCCTGAAGTTAAGAAATGTTACCTACTTTCGGCTTTTTGGATCTTCAGGGAGGCTTACTGGGTTTAGGGTTTAGGGTTGCAGGCTTACTGGGAATATCCACGATTAGGGAGGCACGCGGTTGGGGAGTGTCATTATCAGGGAGGGGGTCATTGAAATGCAGCTGGCAGCTGTTGTCTCGTGCGGGCGCGTGTTCAACGCTTGCAGATGTGTGCATCCGGCGCATGTAGGCCAGATTTGGGGATTTCCCAGAAAACCCCAAAATCAGAGGTACCATTTTGGTAATAAGGATGACAGTATGTTGTAGTCTATCGGGGATCCCCGCATTTTGAGAAACTACCGTTTGAAAGGCATTCCTATGAAATCCTGATATGGGACCTCTGTATTTTCCCTATAATTAGGCACGATGCAAAGGAGGCCTGACCTGTGTCCACAAAACGAACTGGCCATGTGACAATAACTTTGAAAAGAGTACCCTTTGGGACCAAGTGATACACAGCAATTGTTCACGGATCTTATTGGAATACTTTGAGAACCTCCAATTCGAATCTTCTCGTACTTAGCCCTGCATCGCATGCTACGCGTCTGTCATCTCGCCCCAGCCTGGATCCAGACTTTACACCATTATCCTGAGCTTGCGGATCATCACCCCCCCAAACCTTGCCAGAAATCTCATCCAATGCTACAGGCCCTGGACCCTGCATCTCGCACTCCATCCCGTGAGTTCCAAATTCGTATCTTGAAGCCTGCCATGCCATAGACCTGAAAACCTTCTGAGTGATTGTGGGTTACGGAGACAGAAAACTGCAAACCTTTCACAGAAAGCTCTCTCAGGTAAGCCTTTGAGTCCTCAACTAGAGCAACCCAAATCCCCAGTTTTTAGGGTAGGTAGACTGCAGGACTAGGGTGTCAACTTGCTCAGATGGTGACTGCAAGATCCCTAGCGTGTTTATTTATGTGTATATATATACACATACATAAATATACGGGAGTTTCCCAAAATTTCGGGTACCCTTTATGGGGGTCCCATAAGAAGGCTTTATAGTATTTGGGGGTCCATATTGAGATCCCCCTGTTTAGGGAAACTACCGTACATATATATATATATATATATGTACACATACATTCATTCAGAACTCCATAATCTGATAAGGAGGCTTTGGTTACCCCAAGCCCTACCCCCAGACAAAAAAGTCAGGCAATCATGTTGTGAAATGTTGGGGTCCTACCAGTGCCTGATTATGCTCGTTACATGAAGCCCACGAAGTTCTGAACCCCCAGCCCTCTCTCCCTCGAATTCAGAACCCAATCCAAATAGTATTACGGCCAATAATTCAGTTACCCCACACACAGCCATCATTCTGCATTTTTGGGGGGTCCGACTAAACACCAACTTCAGACTTAGAATGCCAGACTCCCTGATCCGTAAACCCATTTCAGACTTAGGATATAGCGTAAATGGTACGTGCTTTGCACCCTAGAGGGTTCCGATGTAGGTAGTCGGGGGCCGAAGTATATACTATAGAGGACCCTAAACCATTTTTCAACCTGCAAGAACGAACCCCTTGTTTTTAACACAGTGAAACCCAGAGCCTATGCCCTTTTTTTGCACTCCAAACCCTAAACTCTAACCACTAAACCGTTCAGCTACTTCCAAACCCTGAACCCTAAACCCTAAACCCTCAATCCTAAACCCTATACTCTAAACCCTAAACCCTAAATACCCTGAAAGGGTTTAGGTAGGAGAGGGCTAGGTAATGGTGGTTGCCTCGAGGCCGGGCCACGGGCGGCTCCTGCAAGTCGGGACGCTACCCAGGGAGCCCAGTACTCAGTACCCCTGGGGTTTAGAGTTTAGGGTTACCCCCCAAAATGCAGAGTAACAACCTCTTGAGGAATATGTAGGTAGAACATTGCAGCATGTTGTGTTCTTTTCCCGGGTTGTTGGGGTATGATTTTACCGGAGTCTGCGTATTTCGTAAATCTTGTTGAGAATCCTAGACCCTAAGCGCTAAACTCTAAAGCCCTAAACCCCTAAGTCCTAAGCAAGTATATTGGGCTCTCCGGCAAGTTTATGGTTAGGGTTTTGTTGTTCGGGATTGGGGCTTAGCGTATAGAATCAGGGCTTGGGGTTGGAGCTTCTGGTTCGGGATTGGGGCTTTTACCCATAATTAGGGCTCAGGCTCAGGTTTTGGGAAGCCCTAACGCTCTAGAATCTCAAGCGAAACTATCTTCTACAATCCAACAATTGAGCACTTATCCTTTTAACATGGAGGACACCATGTAACGCCCTTCGCTTGGGGGAATCTCAAATCTGTGAAATGCTGCCAAGCGGGATGGGGCCCAAACAAAAAGCACAGCGGTAAAACCCTAAACCCTAAACCCTAAACCACAAGAAATCCCGTTCAAACAGTATTGGAAGGAGCCTGACCGTCTCGCATAGGTCTGTCGGGGGTTGCCACCAAATTTCTACAATATGATGATGCATGGATTTGGGGTCTGTACAAGAATGACTAGAAGGGAGTATTTTTGGGAAAGTATGACCCAAGTCTGAGGACTATGGACACGTTTATTCGTCACCTGCTATATTTAGGAATATTGAGCGGGGAGGGGGGGGGGTTATTCCATAATTGGGGCGCACAAAAAAGACTCCCCATGTACCCCAGTCCTTATAAGGGACCTCAAAAAGGGTCCCGAATTTTCGGGAACCCTGAACCTGATCCCTAAAGCCTACCATAAAGCCCTTTCTAGCCGACATAACCCTACAATGGCCCTCCGAAGTCATTTCAAAGAATCCTCATATCATATGGTAGTCCATGGAACCTGTTCGCACATGGCCATTATGGAGAATACGCTCCGAAAAAATCTATGGAGACCTGAACTCCAAACCGGAAACCTTAAACCCTAAACCTTAACCCTCAAACAAGTGTTGCTACATAAGCAAACCACTCTGTCCTCCGGCACTGGTAGCATCAGCGGCACCTCTTCCTGTCGAGGACGTGAGCTGGTTCAAAGCAAAGTTTGCGGGTCTCTGGAAGGGGGGGGGGGCTCTCAACATGTGGCTCCTAGTAAGTCCCTTAAAGGAGTCAATGGAAATGTGTAGGGATATATATATATATACACACAGAAAAGGTTGAGGGTCTACTGGGGTGTGTTTCTCAAAAAAAGGGGCGACCCTAGGGATGCCAGGGAGATTTAGGGACTAAAAAAGAACTTTGGGGTCCTCATTTATGGAGATGCGCACAGAGATTGTTCTTAGAAATACAGCCTCTCACACTTACTCTTTTTGCTTACTTTCATGTTGCGGACAGAGGGTTACTGTGACAGCCCTTCGGTGAAGTTTTACCTCTACCTCACTTCTGACCTTGGTGATTCTACATGCGCGTCTCTGCAAGGTTTGGGCAGCAATACTTACATGACACAAGGGCGCAACGCAACAAAAGGCCGATGCCTGCAGCTCTTCCTGCTGATGCCGCATGTAGACGTGAACCTTCCCATCAGGCGAGAATCAGCAGTGATCTGCTGCTGCTGATGCAACATTTGCTTAACAGTCCAAGTCGGAGACTTACAGGACGAGCGGGGAACCAGCATATTCACGCTAGTAGTGGCGTAGCAGGAGGAGGGGGAGTCGTGTTCATCATGGCGGTGATGCTGGTAGCGGCGGCAACACTAGCACAGCAGCAGCAGCAGCAGCAGCAGCAGCAGCAGCAGCAGCTGCAGCAGCCCTGAACCCTAAACCCTGAACATTAAACCCTGAACACTAAAGCTGCAGCAGCCGCAGCCGCAGCCGCAGCAAGCAGCCGAAGCCGCAGCGGCGAGAATGGAGTACTTGTTTTCCCGTTGCGGTAGCTGTGCGGCAGCGGCAGTGGCGGGGGTGGTAGCGGTGGTGGCGGCGGCGGCGGCGGTGATGGTGGTACTGGAGCAAACGCACCATCTGCAGCGCAACGGTAAAACAGAAGCAGCAATGGTACCAACAAACCAGGGAAGCTCCATGATGAAAGAAAAACGATGTGCTGGATGTGAGACCCCCCCCCATTGGCTACTGATTGCTCTTCGCTAACATCGGCACAAAGCTAATATAGCCCCAATATAACCTCAATATACTAAGCTAGTTTCCATTTTCTTTCCATTATCCCAATATGGCCCCAATGTGTACCGTATATAACCCTAATATAGCCCCAATATAGAACGACTTACGCCCGCCCAAAATGCCAGGCAGCCTTGTGCAATTCCGTATCCAGAGCGTCACAGAAGGCTTGTAGCACCTGGTGGATAGGGTTTATGGTTTAGGCACATGGAGCGTTGGTAAAATCGCAGCTGTGGGAGCTACGAGGTGCGCGGAAAACCCACCGACCCTAATATGGCAGTTTCCGAAAGTAGAGGGACCCCATAAAGACCCCAAAAAAGGACACCCAAAAACGTACCCCTAATTGCGGGAAACGTACCCCTAATTGCGGGAACCTCCCATAGAGTTAGCGTTATCCCGTGAATCCCTTGTGGTCAGCATGAGAGGCTATAAACCTGCCTTTCGCAAGTTTGTGTGTTGGGACTTTGTAGCATACCCGGAATCGCAAGCCCGCACCTATATCATAATCATACCCATGGCCTTTCCTTGAGGGTGGTCAGTTCGGCCTCAATACGTTGCCACATACACGGTTTGGAGTCTGGAGCTTGGGGTACTTTGGGCACTTATGGGAAAGACTTGAACAGTGGAGATCCTCACGTCGTGTCGAAGGGGCGGAAAGATCTTCCCGAGGTCCTCCCTGGATTTTTTTTGGGAGTTCGTCGATATAATCCCTACCATTCTCCAAGAAGCGCGATGGCCGTCCTACAAATTCCTAGATATCCCCAGATCCCCCAGAGACCGCCCTTTTTGAGAAATCCCCATATGGCTCATATGCCGAATGAAAGCTCACAGATCATTCCTTGCGCCTGCGTGTCGCTCATCTTCATGACTTTCTTGAGGAGCTTGTAGTCCAAGTACCTCAGGTGGCGGTGATGGGAGAGGCTCCCTAGAAGACTCTAGACCCTAAAGCCCGAGCCCTCTACCTCTTATCATACATGGTAGTTTCCCTAAATAAGGGGACCCTAAAAATCTAGACCCCAAAATACTACAACCATTATTACAAGGATCCCCAAGATTGGTACCCCAATTTTGGGAACCCTAACTAAGCCTTAAACCCTAAACCCCAAATCCTAAAACCCTAAACC
Source organism: Symbiodinium pilosum (assembly GCA_905231905.1). Lineage (NCBI taxonomy): Eukaryota > Dinophyceae > Suessiales > Symbiodiniaceae > Symbiodinium > Symbiodinium pilosum. Next base: position 233,663 of record CAJNIZ010005446.1, read on the forward strand.
CTAAACCCTGAATCCTAAACCCTAAGCCCTAAAGCCGAATTTTGGGAAACCCCCACATCCTTGGCATTGAGCCCCTCAACCCCGAACCCATGCATGCATCCCGAAGCCTGGTGAGCCAAAGAAAATCCTCTGTGCTTACTACTAGGCCTTAGGGTTTAGGGTTTAGGGGCTTAGGGTTTAGGGTTTAGGGGCTTAGGGGCTTATGGTTTAGGGATTTAGGGTTTAGGGGTTTAGGGTTTAGGGGTTAAGTGTTTAGGATTTAGGGGTTTAGGGGTTTAGGGGTTGAGGCTTTGAGGGTTTACCTGATACAAGCTCCCACGCTACCGGCACCTTTACATACAGCTTAGGTACGACATCTGAGGAAGTTTGGTGCTGTAAAGGCATATATTGGGGAAGCTAACCATCTGAAATTTCCGGCGTAAGCGCCCTACCTCCATATATGGTAGGATTTTTCATGTCCCCCATCTGTACACCCCTTATACACTGACCAATATTCCAAAGGAACGCTGCACATACTCACCACAACAATCCGTCACCAAATCCTACCTCCTATGGGGGGGGTTCCCAAAACAAAGGGTACCTTTTTGGGATTCCTAGAATAATCATTAGCTACCAAGTATTACAGTGTTTTGGGTATCTATATTGGGTTTTTGCATCTAAGAAAGCTACCATCTACCTGAATCTACCAGGAAACCCCTGGCTTAGCTTTCCAATAATAAGACCTGACTTCAGGAAATCACACCAACATAACTTGCGACCCATAGAGAAGCAACGCGTACCCGTACTGTATACAACCCTTGGCGAGTTCCTTAAGGAGATGCTTGTAAACTTGCAACTATATGTCCCTCTATCGCGCTCTTTAAGAAGAGCTGGCGAGCTACTAGTGCGTTCCCGACACGAAATTACATTAGGGTTTAAGGGTTTATGGTTCATGTGTTCAATTTTTGTGTTTTTGGAACCTTTTCCGCCTGCACGGATTTAAGGGTTTGGGGTTTGAATTTGCTGGCGCTAGGCGGAAGATTTCATGCATCAACAATGGAGATTAGAATCTAAGCCCCAAATCATATGGACTGCTCCACAACCCCAGGGCTCTTAGATTGCACAGGGTAAGTCAGCTGTAAGTCTTCAGAGTTCACAGCAGGTACTATTATCGATTTTAGCAATGACCCAGTGATACAACTTATTCTCTATGAGCCCCTACATAAGCCTAGTGCCTCTTTCGTTGCTTGTTCTTCTTTTGCATGTGATCTTCCTTTCCTACTAATCCCTAAACACTGAGTCTAGACCCCAATCCCTAAAGTCTAATCCCCAAATCCTTATAAACCCCTACAAACCCCTATAAACCAGTACAGAACTCCCCCAAAACCCTAAACCCTAAAACATAGCCCCTAACCTCTGTACCCTGCACCCTAAACCCTAGTATCCCTAAGCCCTAGACCCTAAAACCTAAACAAAACCCTACAAATCCTCGTCCCAGGCCATACACCTTAAACCCTATAAACCCAACTTCGCCAGATGGCTGCCCATCCCAGGCTTGCTCCAGCTCTTCCTGAAGACGCTTCGCAAACCTGGTTTAGTGGGTGATAATGGGTTTGGGATTTAGGTTTTAGGGCATAGGGCTTAGGGTTTAGGGCCTTGGGCTGAGGATTTCGGGTCTAAGGCTTATCACAGGAAGGTACACATACATAAAAAATATATATGTGTATGGGGATTTTGTAGGGATGATTACAAGGAGCCACTCCGGGACTTTCCCTGAAGCACCAGTAAGTAGAGGTGACAATCGGTTTCGGATTTGGGGTTTGGAGTTTGGGGTTTAGGGTTTAGCAGTTTCGAGTTTGGGGTTAAGGGTTTCAAGTTTAGGGTTTCGGATTGAGTTCCGGGGGTTTGGGGGATCAATTCTGCCAAACTAATTTGTATACCCCCGCCAAAAAAATCCCCGAAAGCCACTACTTGTTGAAAGGCGGCCACATGGGGTTGCATTCTTGTGGAGGAGGTCAAAAGCTTAGTTGAATGTTTCGGGCAAGGGAGCTTTAGGGCTTTAGGGTTTAGGGTTTAGAGCGTTTTTACAGGTTTATGGTGGTTTTAGGGTTTCGGGTTTCGGGTTTCGGGTGTAGGAGTTATAGGGTTTAGGGCTCTAGGATTAATACTTCAGAGTGGCTCCATGTATGCGATAGCAGCCCTCCTTTCTTTGACGTTCCTCTTGTTCGAGGAATCCTACCCTAAACCCTAAACCCTAGACCCTAAACCCTCAAGCCCATATAAACTTACCATTACTTAGGGTATCCAAATTTCCTTGATTTTAAATTGTAAAAATTCAAAACCCCAAAACCGCCCCCAAACCCTAAGTAATGGTAATAAACGTCTTCGTTTTCTTGGTGGCAGCTTTGGAGACGATACTGCGACTGGGGAGTTCAACTCCATACATACCATGCAAGTGTTCAACTGAGCTATAGTCTTAACTCCCTGGTGCGTAGGAGGGAACGAGGGAATGGATTATAGGGGTTATTATTAAGGACTGTATAGGGACTACTATAGGGATCCATTCCCCCATTCCCTCCTAAGCACCAGGGAGTACAATCCGAGTATCCCCGCTAACATCCCCTAAATACTCCCCATATAATCCCCTAAACATATATATATATACATTCCCCTTGAAGGAGTTTAGACTACAGTTTGGGTACTGCCCCCCTCAGTAACAGTTGGATAATATCATAATATGGTTATATATGGGGAACTGTCAAAATTATGGTCCTTTTTTTGGGTCCCTATTATAATACGGGGCCTAATATGGGGCCTAATTTAAGGGACCCAAAAAGGGACCATAATTTTGACAATCCCCCATATAAACTCAGTTAAAAGGCCC